>AWOL01S0011582.1:17596-87557 GCA_000715115.1 Nicotiana otophora
CGTTCCCCCCGAGGACATGACCTCACTCGACCATCCCAGACCACAGCCACTATACGTATGGCAGAGTAAGGGGAATCACTATCACACAAGGCAACAGACCAAACGAGAAGAATACCAGTAGCAGTAGTAGAGAAGGGACAATAAAAGGAAAAAATTTAGTTAGAACATAGAAGAATGTCATACTATAAATTTGAAAATGTCCAAGTTTAGATCATTATAATTTTCCTATTATTCCCTCTTAGTTATGAAGAAGAAAACAAAACAAAAATGAAAGGTCATTTGGTTGGAGGGATTAAGTGAATTATTTCGGTGTAAAATTTGGAATTAAATTTATTTTATGTTTGATTGAAGATATTAGTTAAATTTGCGGTAGAAAAACAAAAAAGAAAGGTCGTTTGGCGGGAGGGATTAAGTGAATAATTTCCGGCATAAACTTTAATAAATTTATTCTATATTTAGGTGAAGGTATTAGTTAAATTTGTGGTAAGTTAGTAGTACTTATTTCACATAAAAGGTGGGATAAATAATTTCAAGATTAATTATTTCGAGATAAAATCTAAGATTGGTTATATTACCCCTCAAGCCAATTCTTTTTCATTGTTAAAGTGATACCACAATGTAAGCTTTCATAATTCCACTTCATGATAAGTTAGTTGTTCCAATAAGAATAAACTGCAGATGATTTTATTATTTATTGAGTTGTTTATAGTTGATTTTATCATTATTTATATAATTTGCTAATGAGATAATTTTTTTAATTCTATCAGGGTGTTCACTGTTGCAACTTTTGCCTTTGGGAGTAAACTGAAGCTGCAGTTTGTTTTCTACGGCTAAAATCTTTTAAAATTGTTTACCCGAAAAACGGATAGAGTTAAATTTATACGTAGTTCTAAGGATACGTGGTATAAATTGATACAAATTGGGAAAGATATGTAAATGAATATCGAAATTAGTTATAAAAGAAATGAATGCAAACCAAATAAACTAGTTGGCCTAAATCTTTAAGTTTTGTCACCTTCAAATTGAGTGAAGAACGGCAGGTAGAAGTTACAATATGACTAAATATCAAAAGCCCAAAAAAAGATAGCGTTTGCCTTCTTTGCTATGTATCTCAGAATGAATCATGTAAAAAATCTCTCCTTTGTACATATGATAACCACTCTTAATATAGTGGGGGAATCCTACTTTGGATACAATAAAAAATACATAGTGGACATCCCATGATACTCTTAATATAGTGGGGGAATCCCGAGATTCTCTCTCCAAATGCGGCTATAACGACTTTTTTGTTTCTTGGCTCGATCTCGATCTAGGCCGATCTCAATCTTGGCCGGTCTCGGTCTTTGGGTCTCGAGCTTGATCTTGACTCGTCCTCAATCTTGACTCGGTCTCGATGTTGATTGGTCTCTGAGGCTCGAGCTCGACAATACGAAGGGTAGACTCGGTTTTGACCGTATACAGATAGTCCCCTCGTTTTTCGGAAAGAAGATAACGAGAAATGATATGAATTTCTAAACTTCGACTTGGTGGATGATGATGTCAGCGACGAGCCCGATTGTGACGTATGCGATAAACGTCTCGTCGATCCAGTTACCAAGGCATTAAATGCGCGTCAGTCGATGGTCGATCACTTTCAGTTTTGAATCGTCGTTGTGAAACTAATAAATAGCCTCTATCTTTATCATTCCAAACTTTTAGTTTCAAATCTTTTTCATTCCAATCTTCATAGTTCTATGCCTTCTCCAAAGCTCCCTATTTTCAGGTCTTCAAATTTCTTTCCATCTTCTTCCTAAAATACCAAATACTTCCATCTCCATTCTTCTTTGTTCATAAAAACTAAATGGCCAAAACATCTAAAACTGTTCCACAGAAAAAGACTGCTTCCTTATCTCGGCCGGCCGACGAGAAAACAGTGGTGGAGCCACGCCTTGAAGAACTTGTTGCGGGGGTGTGTGTTATTAATTCCGACTTTAAGGTCGAGAGACCCTCATCAGTTGTTGGTTGATGCGAGCCTGTATCGAGATATATATGCTCGATATCCAAAAACCTTCTTGATTTGGTGAATAAAGATTGCAATTGGGAAAATAAAGAGATTGTGATACCGGCACCGGAAGAAGCGATCATTACCCACATGGAAGGGTACCTGAGTGTTTACACTTATCCTTTCATGTTGGGTCCCCTCGATCCGGTCATCGTCGATTTTTGCAAGAAATACCAGGTAACCCTCAGCCAAATTCACTCTTCTTTCTGGAGGATCGTGATACTGCTCCGTTTCTTTGTGAGAAAAATTGACTGGCTTCCCTTTACCCTCGACACCTCGTAAGATTATATAGCCCTCGACTCTATCGAGGTGGGATGATAAAGCTTCAACGCCGGGCCACCAAGGCGTTCACCTCGAGTATAGAGAAGACAAAGATCGGGGTTGGATGGGCCGGTTCGTTCGGGTAAAAACCTCAGACCTAATCCCGGCTGAGAGCATGCCATTTCCTGAGAAATGGAATATGAAGCGTAAGTATGATTCCGTTTTAAATTTTTGTTTGTTGTTTTACTTCTTCACCCTTTCTTATCAGTGTTTTTCTCGATGCAACCGTTGCTTAGATGCCGGGTGCAGTTCCTCACCTCGAAAACTAGGTCAGGAGCCTGGCTTCGACGTCAACATACACCGAGCGTGCGTGGCGCGATTTGTCAAAGGGTCGGTGGGAGGCTCCTAAGACTTCTTCTTGGCTTACCGATTTGCCTATCGTTCAAGCATTTTTTTCCCAAGCATGAGTTTACTTATTTTCTCCTTTTGCAGGCCTCGGAAAGGATGCTGCTATGAGACTTCTGTCCAGTGATGAAGAAGCTTTACCGCCTATCTCGAAACTGGCGGAAGTGATTAAAAGAAAAAGGGTCTCGAACTCTGAGGGTCAAAAACCCAAAAAGAGAGCAGCCCGTAAACCCAAGGGGAACACAATTACACTTACTATGGAGTCAGTCCAAAGACTAAGGGATGAAGAAGAAGAAGAAGAAGAAGAAGGTGATTCTGGGTTGGTGGCGAGTGCACGAGATAGCACCGATATTCAGAAAACTTCGGAACCGGTGGGAATTGATAATGCTCTGTTTATGCTCGATGAGGTCAAGGAGGAGACTCCGACCCAAGTTCCGGAGTTGAAGGGAACTTAAGATGCTTCACCTCGGGGTGGAGATACCATTGAAGAGGCGGCGTATGCCGATGCAGAAACCATTCTTGAGGCTCGTCAAGATGGAGGCGTTGCCCCAAAAAACCTACTTGTAGCAATAGAGATCGGGGATTCCCCCTTGTTTCTTTCATTTTCCCAGTCGATGATACGTAATGCTCAGGCCGTAGAGACTTGTCACGGGGAGGGAGCCCATGGAGAGGAAGATCCTTTCCGTGGTTATTTTGTTGGGGTAGAAGATGCCACCAGTCTGAGTGATCTGGAGGCTCTGAAGAAGAGCTCGGGCGAGGCGAAAGTTTCTTGTCTTTTCAACGAAGCTCAACAGGCCCTGAATCGGGTAAGTTCATTTTTTCTTTGTCAATTTTCATACTTGTACTTTTATTTCCTTGCATAATTCCTTCTTTCTATTTTTGTAGGCCTCTATGCTTCATCACGAGGTGTTTCTCCGATCCCGAGAGGAGTTGAGCCGGTACGAAGTCGAAATCCAAGGGCTTACTGAGGAGAGAGATGCCTTCAAGCTTTTCAGTGAGCAGAGGGAAGGAGAATCAAAAGGACTTCGGGGTGAGCTAGAAGTAGCTCGGAAAGAACAAGTCGATTTGTCCGAGCAGGTAAAAAGAATCTTTGAAGTTAATGACACTGACTCGGGCGTGATGGCTAACAGTTCGGTCCCACAGGTCCAGCAAAAGTTTGATGTGATCAGGCAGCTTCGTGTTGAAGTGGATGCAGTGAAAACTGAGATCGAGGAGTGGAAAAAGAACATGGACCGCCTTACCTCAGAAAAGGAGGCTGCCCGAGCTCAACTGGCCTCGGCTGAGACCCAACTCTGAAGCTTGAAAGAGAAAGCCGTAGTGCAAGCCAAGGAAATCGAGGAGTTCAAGTCTCGGTTGGGCTCAACAACTTCTGATCGAGAGAGATTGGCCACAGAACTTGCAGTGGCCAAATCGGAGGTCGAAACAACAACGGCTGATGCTGATGCAATGGTGGTCCTTTACCGGTCTGATGCTGAAGCTGCTCAGGTTCGAGAAAAGGAGGTTGTAGAGGTTGTTCAGGCTCGAGCAAATTGGGTTGCCGAGCATGCTAAATGTCAGTGTCGAAGGGAGACTCTCGAAGAGATCCATGCTCGTGGCTTCGATCTTACAGCCGAGATCGAGAATGCAAAGGAGCTTGAAGCCGAATCCAGAGTGTTGGCCTTTCCTGATGATGATGATACCGGGAGTATGAGCGGATTTGAAAGCGAATGAGGCCTTAAGGGCAAAGATGCTGCTCCCGGAGATGACTAAGTCCTTTAGTATTTTTGTATGTTTCATTTAAGACCGTTTCGGTCTTTTGTCGAGAAACTCGATCGGGCCATGCTGCCCTTGTAAATGATTTTTGATATATATATATATATATGTATATATATATATGGTCGAGTGAGTGCTTGCTCGAACTTGAAGTGAGGTAACCCTTAGGTTTTTTATTTGAGCGAGGACGATCTCTCGAACTCATGACAAAAATCAGCCCTTAGGCTTTTGTAAAAAGATTGTTTATGGCTTTATCCCCTTTTTGGCTTTTATTTTCAAAACTTTTAATGCCTTAGCATTAAATAGGGAATTGTTCGAGAGTTCGAACAATTTTGTACTCATTAGAGTTTTCGAGACTTGATATTATCGAAGACTTTTATGATTTTGCCGGGGGTAGCCTTTTTAACCGGTTTATGAAGGATTTCGAAGGCCTATTTTTTTACAGAATTCGGACGTCTCCGACCCGTGTTGGTTCAGTCGTAGCCTCTTTAGTTCAGGATTTGCCTCTTGGGCTTATTCTCCCGTTTATTTCGAGCTTGCCCGAAGTGTCAGTCCCCGAGTGGGGTGGCCGTGGCCTATAAAAATCTTTCTTTAGTTCGGGATTTGCCTCTTGGGCTTATTTTCCCATTTTACTTCGAGCTTGCCCGAAATGTCAATCCCTGAGTAAGGTGGCCGTTGACTATAAAATCGAGGGTTGCCTAAGAGGTCTTATGATCGTCGGAGTTTATATAATTCGATCTCGTTGATTTTTCGGACGGCAGCCCTAGATATGTGGGGGTAATCATCCGAACTCCGGTCATGGTTGGCCCTTAGGCTTGTTTACATAATCGATCAATAATATGAAGTAGAAAAGCTTTTCTAATGTACGAGATATCAGTGAAGAAGAATACGTTTCTTTATAAATCATTATACATGCGTACATGTTTGGTGCCAAGGCTCGAGCAAACTATGCGGGCATGGTTCGGTTGACTGTTTGGCCCTTATAAATCTTTTCTATCGAGGCCATATTGCCATGAAGTAACTTCCTCGCATCAAACTTAATATTCGAGGGTAATTCCCCCCAGTATTCGAGGTTATTTGTAAAGAGGCCTCAGATACTATTGAATTGTTCTAAGTTAGCACGATCAATGGTTGCCTCATTAAAATCCTCGCCGGAAAACCCATTTCGGACAAAACCGATCTAAGGAAAAAATAGTGTAACGCGTGCTTTCAGACCTAAAGTCTTTGTGTTGAAGAATCCATCGTTGCTTCTGGTCGAACACCTGCAAGGGTTAGTTTTGAAATATAAATGAAAATGGAAAGGGTCGTACCTTAGCAGTAGTATCATTTTAGGTGCGATACGTTCCAATTGCTCGGTAGTTGTTTGCTGTTTATCATGCCGAGCTTGTAGGATCCTTTTCGGATGATTTCGAGAACCTCATATAGTCCTTCCCAGTTCAGACCCAGTTTTCCTTCATTCGGATTTCGGGTATTGAGGGTGACTTTTATTAGCACCAAGTCCCCGATGTTAAAATGTCGAAGATTGGTTCTTCGATTGTAGTACCTTTCGATCCACTATTTTTGGGCGGCCAATCGGACGAGAGCGGCTTCTCGTCTTTCATCCAACAATTCTAATCTCGTATTCATGGTCTCGTTATTCGACTCCTCTGTTGCATATCGAAACCTGATGCTAGGTTCTCCGATCGGGACCAGAGCTTCGACACCATAGACTAACGAGAACGATGTTGCTCCGATACTGGATTTCGATGTTGTGCGGTATGCTCATAGGACCTCGGGTAGTATTTCTCTCCATTTTCCTTTGGCGTCGGTCAATCTTTTCTTAAGATTTTGGATGATGGTTTTGTTGGTCGATTCGGCTTGTCCGTTCCCGCTGGGATGATAAGGTGTTGATAGGATCCTTTTGATCTTGTGATCCTCGAGAAATTTAGTTACTTTGCTTCCGATGAATTGTTTTCCACTATCACATACAATCTCATATGGCATCCTGAATCGACATATGATGTGGTCCCAAATGAAGTCTATGATTTCTTTTTCTCTAACTTTCTCGAAAGCATGTGTTTCAACCCATTTAGAGAAATAATCAGTCATAAACAAAATAAACTGAGCCTTACCTGGGGCCGATAGGAGGGGGCCAACGATGTCCATTCCCCATTTCATAAAGGGCTATGGGGATAAGACCAAGTGGAGTAGTTCCCGGGGTTGATGAATCATGGGCGCATGCCTTTGGCATTTGTCGCATTTTCAAACGAATCCCCTTGCATCCTTGCCCTTATCGGTCCAATAATACCCTGCTCTGATTACTTTGTGGACCAGCGGATCGACACCAGAAAGATTTTCACAAGTTCCCTTGTGAATTTCCCGTAGGATGTAATCGGTATCTCCATGTCCCAAACATATTGCTAATGGTCCATCGAATGTCCTTCTAAACAGTGTTCCGTCTTCGGATAAGGTGAACCGTTCTTCCTTTGTGCGCAGAGTTCTCGATTCCTTTGGATCCGATGGAAGCTTCCCGTTCTTTAAGTACTCTACGTATTTGTTTCTCCAATCCCTGGTTACACTACTAGAAAATGGCAAATTTTCGACAGTCAAATCAGTCGGAAATCGAGCTTTTCCAACGGATTACCGACCGAAAAAGGTCGGTTGGAAAACACATGGTCGCAAATACTTTGCGGCTGAATCGGTCAAAACTTTCTGAAGGATTTGGTCGCAAATTGAAAAATAAGGACGCATTTAAATATAAGAGATTTGCGACTGAATTGGTCGGTAAATTTCCGACCGATTCGGTCACAAATTTAAATAATAAAATAAATACATAATTTAAATTTCCGACTGAATCAGTTGTAAAATTTGAGAATAAATAAATTTTAAAAAAATCAAAAAATCATAATTTGGGACCGAATCGGTCGCAAATCTGGAAAATGTTTGTGAATGATTCAGTCGCAAATTCGCTCCATATCTGGAAAAGTTTTTTAGCAGAATTATGATATATTTTTAACTATACCATATGCCAAATTATGTTGTATTTTTAACTATACCATATTCCAAATAAAACAACCAACAATCTCAAATCTAGATTCAATCAAATTCTTCGACAACAATCTAAAACCTAGATTCCACTACCACATTAATATGAAAAGTGTAATAAAAGCATAATAAGAATAACAATTAGTTGCACAAAAAAATCAAAAAGTGCGTACTAATTTACTCTCTTCTTTCTTAGTAAATTATCCAAAACTTGTTTCACTATTAATTCTTTGTGGCTTTTCGAGTTTTGATAATAAAGATACTGTGAAAAAACGAAAATTACAAAACACCAATTTCAGCAAACAATGTGTTTTTCTCTATGAGGCTTAGCAAAAAATGGAAACAAAGAAGAAAAAATCGAGGGAGATGGAAAAACTGACCGCTAGAGGGGGAGAGGGGGAGAGAGAGGTGTCGCCGGAGAAACAGGGCTATCGCCGGAGCACCTTGATGCATGGGGTAACGGGTTTCCAGTGAGGAGATAAAGAAAAGAGAGAAGGAAGAAAAAAGATTAAAAAAAAAGGGGGTCGACAGGTTTTAAAAACTATTTCCGACTGAATCGGTCAGAAATTTTAAAAAATAAAATAATTTCAACTAATTTGGTCGCAAATGAGGTCAACGAAGTCAGACCTCGTTTTAATAAATTTTTGCGACCGAATCGGTCACAACTTTATTATTTTTTTATTTTTTTATTTATCCGACCGAACCGGTCACAACCTTTTAATTTTTTAAATTTTTTAAATTTTTTCGACTGAATCGGTCGCAAATAAGGCCAACGAAGTCAGACCTCGTTTTAATAAATTTTTGCGACCAAATCGGTTGTAAATGCCTTCGCAGTATTTTTCGCCAAAATTTACGACGGATGTAGATAGAATATCCCCCGTAAACATTAATAAAAATGGAAAAATATATTTTTATGCTATTTCCGACCGATTCCGTCGTAAATTTTTGACTACCTTTTTCGGCCGGAATATTTCGGTCAGAAATGGGCCATTTTTAATAGTGTTAAACTTGTGGAGTTTATCTCGGCATGACCTTCTTCGATTACCGATCTCATAAGTTGTACGACAGTCCCCGATTCGAGTTCGTCGTCTTCGACCGATGAACCCATGTTTGCAAGAGCATCGGCCTCTTTGTTCTGTTCTCGAGGTATATGCTGCAAGGTCCATTCCTTAAATTGATATAGAGTCACCTGTAGTTTATCCAAGTATCTCTGCATTCGATCTTTTCGAACTTCAAAAGTCCCGTTAACTTGGTTTACCACGAGGAGGGAATCATACTTAGCCTCCACGACCTCTGCTCCCAAGCTTCTAGCTAGTTTGAGACCTGCAATCATGGCTTCATACTCAGCCTCATTGTTAGTTAATTTTATAGTTCTGACTGTCTAACTACATTACCCGTGGGTGATTTTAGTACGATGCCTAGTCCGGACCTTTTCGCGTTCGAAGCACCGTCCATAAAGAGGGTCCAGACTCCCGAAGATGTACCCAATTTTATCAATAGTTCTTTCTCAATCTCGGGTACGAAGGCCGACATAAATTCAGCCCCGAAGTCCGCCAAGATTTGAGATTTGATGGAGGTTCGTGGTCGATACTCAATATCGTACCTACTGATTTCTATAGCCTATTTTGCCAATCGACCCGAAAGCTCGGGTTTGTGTAAAATACTTCGAAGAGGATAAGTTGTTACAACACATATCAGATGACATTGGAAATATGGTTTTAGTTTCCTAGAGGTGCTTATTAGAGCAGGTGCTAGTTTTTCTAAGTGTGAATATCTAGTTTCGGCCTCACCTAAGGTCCGACTGACATAATAAATAGGGAATTATGTACCTTGTTCTTCTCGGATCAAGACTCCACTTACCTCTATCTCTGAGACAGCTAAGTACAGGTAAAGTTGTTCATCCACTTTCGGGGTATGAAGAAGCGACGAGCTCGATAAATACTGCTTTAGTTCCTCCAAGGCCTGCTGGCATTCCGGAGTCCATGCAAAGTTGCTCTTCTTCTTAAGCAGTGAGAAAAATTGGTGACTCCTATCTGAGGATCTCGAAATGAATCATCCTAGGGCATCTATCTGTCCCGTTAGCCTCTGCGCGACCTTTACATTATCCACTACCGTGATATCCTCGATAGCTTTGATTTTATCGGGGTTGATCTCGATTCCCCGATTGGACACCATGAAACCAAGAAACTTGCCCGACCCAACCCCGAATGCATGCTTTTCAGGGTTGAGGTTCATATTATACTCCCTCAATATATCGAAAGTATCTTGTAAATGCTTTAAATGGTCATGTGCTCGCAGGGACTTAACTAACATGTCGTCAATATAAACGTTCATTGATTTTCCTATTTTTTCTTTGAACATTCGATTTAGTAGGCGTTGATAAGTTGCACCAACATGTTTTAGACCGAATGGCATTACGTTATAACAGTAGGTACCATACTTAGTGATAAACGAGGTCTTTTCCTAATCCTCCGGGTTCATCTGTATCTGGTTGTACCCGGTGTAGGCGTCGAGAAAACTGAGAGTCTCGTGGCCGGCCGTGGCATCGATCATACGATCGATATTAGGAAAAGGAAAAGAATCTTTGGATCACGCTTTATTCAGGTCTTTATAATCTACACATATTCTAAGTTTGTTTCCCTTCTTAGGGACTACCACCACATTTGCTAGCCATTCGGGGTACTTTACTTCTCGAATTGATCCTATTTTGAGAAATTTGGTTACCTCGTCCTTGATGAAGGCATGTTTGACTTCGGACTGGGGCCTTTTTTTTTGCTTCACCAGATTGAATTTCGGATCCAAACTTAGTCTATGAGTGGTGATTTCCGGTGGGATCTCTGTCATGTCAAGATGGGACCAAGCGAAACAGTCCATGTTAGCTATACGAAATTGAATAAGCTTTTTCCTGAGCTTGGGACTTAACCCCGTGCCCAGGTATACCTTTCGTTTGGGTAGATCTTCCATTAATGCGATTTGCTCCAGTTCTTCGACCGTTGATTTGGTAGCGTCGGGATCATAGGGGACCACGAAGAATCGAGGGATCCCATAATCATCATCTTTGTTAGTCTTCTGCTTCTCTAGTTGGGTCGAGACTGACATTTGTGATTGCTATTTGATATCATGTTTTCCCCTCGAATTTGATCCCCTTGCCGATGAGAGTGATGATATCAGAATCACTTCATTGACGACAAACATTTCCTTTGCGCCTGGTTTCTCCCCATAGACTGGTGTTGGGAATTTTAGAACCTGGTGAAGTGTCGAGGGTACTGCTCTCATGTTGTGGATCCACGGCCTCCCGAATAGGGCATTATACCTCATGTCTCCCTCGATCACGTGGAACTTCATTTCTTAGATGGTCCCGGCCATGTTTACTGGCAGAATTATCTTGCCCTTAGTAGTTTCACATGCCATATTGAATCCGTTTAGTACTAGGGTGGCGGGTATGACCTGGTCTTGTAGACCGAGTTGCTCTACGACCCTCGATCGAATGATGTTGGCCGAACTACCTGGATCAATTAACACACGTTTAACTTGAGTTTTATTCATAAGTACAGATATTACCAGTGCATCATTTTGGGGCTGCATGATTCTTTCTGAGTCTTCGTCATTAAAGGACAATGTTTCTTTAGGTATGTAATCTTGAGCTCGAGATCGCTTCTCTCTTACAATCGACATCTTAGTGCATTTAAGCACTAGCCCCTGGGGGATATCGATCTCTCCGATGATCATGTGGATAATGTTTTGTGGCTCTTCTTGTTCGTTTTGCCTATTGAACTCTCTGTTTTTGAAATGATTCTTGACCTGGTCACTTAAAAACTCTCGAAGGTGCCCTTCATTAAATAACCAAGCTATCTCTTCTCTCCATTGCCTGCAATCTTCCATTATGTGGCCATGGGTGCCATGATAATTACACATTTGATTAGGATTGCTCTGGGCTGGATCGGTCTGCACTTCCGATAGCCGATACAATGGCGGATACATCAATGTTGAAGTTATACTCTGACAATCGCGGTGCTTCCTTAGGTCCGGTATGTCTGTCGAAACCATTCTTGTTCATCAACCCTCGAGACCCTTGGCCTTGATCACTTCTCCTTTCATCTCATACGGAGTTGCGCCCTGGTTCGCTGCCCCTACTATCTCCATTATACGTCCGGTGTCGGTCCTTGTTCGACCTCGGTTCTATGTTCGACCTCGGTTCTTGGTTGATGTCCTTTTTAATAATGGACCCAGAAGGGATCCCTAACTGGTCGTCTTCGACTCTAATCTTTGATTGATATCGATTATGTACATCGGCCCAGGTAACAGCCGACTACTCAATCAAATTATATTACAACAGTTGTGAAGCCATTGAGCTTCGTTTGTTTAGCCCCTGGGTGAAAGCTTGAATGATCCAATCGTCTGTGACCAGTGGTAGATCCATTCGTTTCATTTGGAAACGAAATACAAACTATCTTAGTATCTAGTTATCTTTTTGCCTTACCTTGAAAAGGTCAGACTTTCTAGTCTCGACCTTTATGGCTCTGACGTGTGATTTTATAAAATAATCTGCAAGCATGGCAAAAGAATCGATAGAGTTAGGTGGTAAATTATGATACCATATCATTTCTCCCTTTGACAGGGTTTTCCCGAATTTTTTTAATAATACGGATTCGATCTCGTCATCCTCTAGATCGTTCCCTTTAATGGTACACGTGTAAGAGGTGACATGTTCATTGGGGTCGGTCGTCCCATTATATTTAGGAATTTTAGGCATACGGAACTTCTTAGGGATTGGTTTGGGAGCTGCGCTTGGGGGGAAAGGCTTTTGTACGAACTTTTTGGAATCCAAACCCTTTAATATTGGTGGTGCCCCCGGGATCTGATCAACCTTGGAGTTATAAGTTTTTACTTTTTTATCGTTTGCTTCAATCCTCTTTTCTCCTGGCTCTATCCGTTTTGTCAGTTGCTCGAGCATCTTTATAATTTCAGGGTTAGTCCTCGATTCTTGTTCGTTTGGCCTTACTATAGCTGGACCCATTCTGTGGGTGACTTCTCGGGGTGAACCGGGTTCGGGCCTGCCCGGTGCCTGGATTTGGCTCTGCAACTGAGCTATCGCTACTTGTTGAGCTTGCAATATTTCGAAAATTATACGCATGCTGATCCCATCTTCTCCAACATTTTGGGTATTTTGAACTGCAGATCGAGTACCACCATGAATATTATTTTTGGGGTCGGAATGATGGTTCGCTTCATTAGCCACATGCGAATTAACGTCAATTGGATCTACGACACGAGTTCCAACGGGGTCAACGAGTGGCCTTTCATTCCCGGGCGCCAGGTTGTTATTCTCATCTTGATGGCTAGTTTCGTTGTCGATAGGTAGGGCCATTAATTGAGAGTTCGTCATTTTTAACCTGAAATCAAAGATACTTCCAAGAGCAGGTGTAAAAATAATGCGTTTTTCAGAGATTCATATCAAATAACCACAATTATCCTTGGCCCCATGGTGGGCGCCAAACTGTTTACCCGAAAAACGGATATAGTTGAATTTATACGTAGTTCTAAGGATACGTTGTATAAATTGATACAAATTGGGAAAGATATGTAAATGAATATCGAAATTAGTTATAAAAGAAATGAATGCAAATCAAATGAACTAGTTGGCCTAAATCTTCAAGTTTTGTCACCTCCAAATTGAGTGAAGAGCGGCAGGTAGAAGTTACAATATGACTAAATATCAAAAGCCCAAAAAAGGATAGTGTTTGCTTTCTTTGCTATGTATCTCAGAATGAATCATGTAAAAAATCTCCCCTTTGTATAAATGATAACCACTCTTAATATAATGGGGGAATTCTACTATGGATACAATTAAAAATACATAATGGAGATCCCATGATAGATTAATTAATTAGTTTTTCCTTAATTCGAGCCGTAATTTCCGTCGAGATTCTCTCTCCAAATGCGGCTATAACGGCTTTTTTGTTTCTTCGTTCCATCTCGATCTTGGCCGATCTCAATCTTGGTCGATCTCTAGGTCTCGAGCTCGACCTTGACTCAGTCTCGATCTTGGCCGGTCTCGGACTCTGGGTCTCGAGCTCGATCTTGACTCGGCCTCGATCTTGACTCGGTCTCTGAGGCTCGAGCTCAACAACCTAACTTCGTATCGTGACTCGATATTACGATGATGAACCTTGGACCATCATGTTCCAATCTCGATTAGTCATACAAAGGACAGACTCGATTTTGACCGTATACAAAAATATATCTAAATTATTAAATAACGAAGGAAAAAAATGGAAATAAAAATTTTATCCATGTTTGTTTAGTTTCAAGACAACCATGTCTTGAATTATCCCGTTTTTAAGCTGACAAACCAAAACAACCTCGCAAGTGTGTCATATTAGTTGAGCAAATAAGTTATCTTTTTATATATATCGGATAATTATCATATCATGAGCTAGTTCTTGAGATTAACGGTTCATTTATATTACCTGGAATCAAAGACAAACACATTTAAGTTTTGGTTATCAAGGCTAACCCCTTGTGCTATATTGTCCACGTTCATGATGTTTAACTATAAACATGGATAGAGTGTTGAGTAATCCATATTTATCTATCAATACTATATTAAAAGTACAAAGTCATTTAGCTAAATATTGTTCGTTTTTTTATCCTTTAAAAGGAAATTTCAAATTGGATAAAATTATAATTTAAATTTCTTTCCTAATATAGGACTTTTAAATCACTAAAAATTTTGCATATTAAAATTTTTACTTATTTAAACAATTATGTAAGAAGTCTTAATATTAAGGACTTCAAAACCAATTACAATTTTACCTTTTTTTACCTAAATTTTGAGATCAAAATATTAAAAAAATAATCAAAATGCTCCTTAACACGTATTTCCTGATATGAAATATTTAGACCAAGCTATAAACATATAAAATGGTTCAAATTAAGAAGAAGGAAGAAAAGGGAATCCGGTGTTTCTCAATTATTGAATAAGTTTACTCTTCTTTTTTTGCGTCAATGTAGTGAAGTTACGCAAATTCTAACATTTTAGAGAAAAAAGGTAGCAAAAGAGTATAAATTAAACACTTACATTTAATCTGAAATTGTGTTACTTCTTTTGTCCTATTGTAGTAAAGAAAGTCAAAGTAAAAAATTGATTTCAAAGCCTTTTTTAGTTTTAAATAACTAATCACTGTAGCAACCCTACTTTATTTATATTGTGTTGGATGATGTTTTTCGATGAGCTCAAGTTCTAATTTTAGCAATTAGTGCTTCATTTCAAATTCTCTGTATTTGTAAATCTATATTCTTTTGTAACAAAAGTATAAAATAATAAATAAAAGAATCTTAAAAGCAGGTAAATATTTAAAATTTTAGACATGATAAGTTGCACCTTGAGAGCTTATTGTATGTAAAACTTTTGTGTAATTTGAAGTATATCCATGTTCCTGCACGTATTTGTAGGTTTACACTATATTATTATTTTAGAGCCATTCTCATGGCTAGGGTATAATATCTTTATATTATTGTATTCTACTGGCATCATAAGTGAAGGTAGATTGACAAATAGTGTCATATTTTACGTCAAAAAAATCTAGAAGTATATATGTATTTACCCGTAAAACGGTACAGTTGAATTTATACGTGCTTTCTAGACAAGTAAATTAATTTGATCCTAAAATAATACAATAATACTTAGTCTTGAAATATAGATGAAAACAACAGAGATGACAATTTCGGGAACAGTATTTCCGGGCACAGCGATGATGAGATCAAAAAGCAAAAAAGTAAATAGAATGTAAGTTTAGCCAGAAAATTGTCCTAGGATCATGTCCTCCTTTAGTGTCAATTATGAGGATCCTTGATGAAGATGTACGATGAACATAAATGCCAAACTCTCTGTAACGGACCGTCGCTCTTAATGCTGCAAAATATTCTCTATTAAATGCTACTAGGCGTAGAGCATTTAACACACCTTTATGAACGTTATCCTTTCCGGTGACAAGCGAAATGACTGCGTTCGGTCTTCCGTCATTCCTGTCTTGGGTTCCACGTGTCCTCTCTTTAGACGTCCACATGTCATATCATATTTCACCATATACAGATAGTCCCCCTACTTTCCGGTGACATAACTTTGTGTTACCGGGAAGTTGATAGAAATACCTTTTTGGCAGGAATTATTATAACTCCCTCTAAAGGTTCTTGACAGTTGATTAGACACACGTCTCTCCGCATTTAATGTCCCACACACGCGTCATCCTATGATTCAGTACAACTTTTGCCAATTATCGAGGTAATCATGGTCATGAATTTAGCTGCCAAACTTTTACTTATACGCCACATTCTTTTCCTTTGCGTTTCATAATTTCTCAAGCTCCCGATTTGCATATTCGTTTTCCATTCTTTCTCTAGTTCTCTTCAAACACAAAACATTTTTCTTCTTTTTCAATGGCTTCTTCCTCTAATTGTGGTGGTTCTACAAAGAACAAGAACAAAACTGAAGCCTCTGTTCCTCCAACGGTGGGTTCCATTATCCCAAGAAAACTCAGTACCACAAAGGACTTTTAAGAGAAACTCCCTACTGCTAACCCTCGTACATGGGTTGTTAGTAAGTACTATTCTTCCATTCGTCCTTCCAATATTCCTGCTTTTAAGGAAGACTGTCGCTGCCATGAGTTGGATATCATCGCTCCTAATCTATTGGAGCGAGTGACCCTTCCCAAGGAAGGTTTTACATACTTTTACACGTATCCCTTTACTTTGGGTGCGTTTTCTTTGAGTGGAGAGCTTGATTCCGTGATTGCGTACTTTTGCCTTCGCTACCAAGTGTGTTTGGCACAGGTAAGTCCTTCAGTGTGGAGGACGGTCGCCTGTCTTTGACGCTTGTGCCAGGAAACTGGAGAGGACCTAACCTTAGCTAATATGATGAATCTCTATTCTCCCAAAATCTTCCGCGGGGGAATGATAAACCTTTGCAGGCATGGCCATCGTGCTTTGCTATCTAGCATGGATGATGACAACGATCGTGGGTGTATGGAACAGTTCGTTGTATTTGCCACCAACGACATCATTCCGACAAAGGCTTCATCCTTCCCGGCCGCTTGGAACTGCACTCGTAAGCTCATTGTTTTGTATTTCTTTTTACTAGATATTCCTTTGTGGTCGTATAAACTCTTCACCCTTCGCATGTTTCAGCAACTCGATGGATCCCACCGGTGGGTTAAGAAGATCTTAGATGTCACAACACCTGAAACTCATTTATGGAAAGAACTGGCCCTTAAATACGGGTGGAAGGCCAAATATCATGGTAATTTTATTTTACCTTGCTTCCATTATGAAAAACTTGGTTGAACCCTTCTGAGTTGTTCATGAAATTAGGTCTACCTGCCGGCTCTGTTATTGTCCCCGAGGAGGACGTTTTGGCTGATCTTGATGATGCATCGAGGCTGCTTCAGGAAGAACTTACTCGAATAGGTATCTCTGGGTCTGTTTCGGGCACAAACACTTCATTACTGAGTCTGGCCGGAGGATAAGCAATCAAAGAGAATATGTTCCTCCGCGGCTGGGGAAAAGAATAAGAGGGCAAAGATTGATGCCCCCGAATCATCTCCGGTGGCGATGACGACTGGTCATCCTTCCGGGCCAGTCATAGACATCGTGATGATTGATGATGATGAAGAAGTTATTGATGAGGGAGCTTCTTTTACATAGAAGGCGACGATCCTCATCATCTCAACAAGATGCTTGACCTGTTGAGATAGTTACACCAACTGAAGATGATGTATCAGCACTTTGGGGAGAATCTGATTTGGTAGAATATGCCAACTCCCGTTTTCGGGCCCCAATTGATGTAACCGGTGCTGCAGGGCTGAGTACCGAGTCTTTGCTATCTTTGGTTGGCGAGCATCTAACAACCGGCACTGGATTTGATGCAACTGCTTCTCATTCTTCAACTCCATCAACTTCATCTACATCTTCACCAACACCAGAAACTGCTACATCTCTTCAATCTTCATCCACTCTTCCACCAGCAGTTGCTACATCACCCTTCTGAAGATCCACAAAGAAGGAGAAATATTACTCTTTTGGTCTCTACCAGATGCAACTTGCTATCTCGGCTGGTGGAGCTTGCTAACTATCTGAAGCCTTTGGCTTCAGAAAAAGACTGGGAAAAGATTCAGGCACTCTCGGGAGAGTGCTTGTTGAACAATGCCATGCACAACGCCGCATCGGTACGTTCTTTTCTTCCTTTATTACTTCTTCTACTTTTATATGAATGTATTCTAAGTTTTACTTCTTCTTGTCTTGTAGGCCAACTTTCTTGCTTCTGAGGGCCTTCAAAGTTTGATTGGTGAAAAGGAAGAACTTACTTCTGAACATAATCAACGTTTAGTAGAATGGGACCAAACTGTTCTCCGCCTCTCGGAACTAGAAACCAAAGCTACTGAGGCCATTGTTTTGGAGGCTTGTTTGAAGCAGAGCGAGCAAGAAGTGGTAATACTTAGCCAAGAGATTGGCCTGCTGAGGGTTAGATTTGATGATGCCAAGGCCAAAATGGGCTGAAGTCCAGGACGTCGTTCTTGCTGCAACCGATCGTGAGACTTCCTCCGTTGAAAGGGTGATTAACTTGGAGGCAGCCTTGAACTCCAAAATCGAAGAGCTTGCTTCTGTGGGGGCGAAACATGCCCAGCTAGAAGAGAAGTACAGGAAAACTATCGAGCATAATAGGCTTTTTAGTTCAACTGTCCGCGACCTCGACGTCAGCCTCAAATCTGCTAGATCCGTCCGGGGAAGCCTTTCTACAGAGGTTACCAAACTCAAAGAAGAACTTAAGCGCCGAGTGGCTTCCCTCATTGTTGAAAAAACTTATTCCATATACAGCATGAGGAGAAAAACCTTGGAATAGGCCAAAGCTGGTATCATTGACGTTGATGCCGAAATTGCTAAGGCCCGAGAGCTTGAGTTGGCTGCTAAGAATAGACTCCCAACGCAGTTTGATGCTCCTATTTCTTCTAGTTCCGATTCCGAGTTTTCGAAAACTGAATAGGGATCGGAAGGCCATGATACTGGAGACCAAACTAGGGAAAATGTTGAGCCATCGGTGGACTCATCTATATTTCTCGGGAATGCGAACACTTCTCTTCATCCTGGTTCCGGAGGTGCTGCAGTATAGCTTTTCCTTTCTTTTTACCATTTTGGCACGTTCTTGTAAATAAATACATATTTCTTCTCAAGTATTGTTTGAGTGTTACTTTCATTTGAATATCCATGCAAGTCCTTAATCTTTGCATTTGCTCAAGAGTTCTGCGCACGTTTTGCTGTTCGTGCTTTACTATGTGTGGTCTCGAATGTGCTTTCCTTGAAGAACTTTGGTTTCGAGTATTATCCCTTTTACGTGAGGGTTTCTATAAGTATTTGCGCAAGTTTACTTTTTGCGTCCTTTTCATATGCAACTTCAGGTGCATTTTTCCCTGATGGCATTTTAGATTCTGGGCATAAATTCTTCCGGAACCAACCCTTTAACGTGAGAGTTTTTATAAGAGAGGGCCCTCTTATGTTTATGGTGCTCTTGAAGAGGACGTCTCCTATTCATTACGACACTAACATTTGAAGTACTTGTTTAACTTTCAAACGACAAAGTTTATTCATCGTTCAGACAAGAAACAAGATAAAAACAATAGGATTTCATTTCATTCCTTCTATTTTCAAAAAATACATAAGGATTTGCTATGCTGAAAAGAAATTTCCATTACTTGTGGCTATCTTGTACAACTTATTTCTACGGGGATGGTTGCACAGTCCCCTGTCCCGATGATACGTTTAGTTTTCGGATTTTAGTTCCCGGTTGATGTGGCAGTCATTGTTGCCGTATCCTCATATCGTCCCCCCCTCCCCTAATGTGAAGAGTGCGAATTGGAACACTGGGAGTCTTGTATCTTCGAAGATTCCACTAATGAACTGCTAGGTAATCCTTCACTCGGCAACATACCTTACTTCCCCTTAGGAATCCATGCTATCGAGTGAAAGAATACCTAACAGTCCTCCAGTGGTATGTGCTCGTGAATCAGTCGGGTAACCTCCGTTCGGTAGCAAACTTAACTTCCTAGTGGGAATTTGCTATTGAACCAAAGATTATCTAATCATCCCCAAGTGGAAGCTTGTTTGTTTACCTTGCTATCAAAGGTCTTACTGTTGCTGTCTTCGTAAGTATGCTTTCTGTTGCTGCCTCATTAAAAACCTTGCCAGAAAAACTCAATTAGGACAAAAACTGAACGAAGGGAAAAAGAGTGCAGTACATACTTTCCGCTTGATTAACGTTCATCAACAATATTATCTTTTTGAGGTGTGCCACGTTCCAGTTCCTAGGCAACTTGTCTCCATTTTGGTTCTCCAACTCGTATGAACCTTTCCCAATGATAGCTGAAATTCGGTAGGGACCTTCCCGCGTTGGACCTAGATTTCCCACGTTAAGATCCCGGGTATTTTGGGTTACTTTCCTCATAACCAAGTCTCCTACCAAGTCCCTTCATTCTTTTAGCAGTTCGAGGTTGATTAATATTACTTCGTTATTCGATTCTTCATCTGCCCGAAAATATCTCAAAGTAGGTTCACCTACTTCAACCGGGATTGAGGCTTCAGCACCGTACACGAGGGAAAAAGGAGTTTCTCCTGTACTCGATTTGGCCATTGTTCGGTAGGCCCATAGAACTCCGGGCAATTCTTCGGCCCGTTTTCCCTTTGCTGCTTCCAACCTTTTCTTGAGGTTTTGAATAATCACTTTGTTTGTTGACTCCGCTTGACCGTATGTGCTTGGATGATAAGGAGAAGATGTGATCCTCTTTATCTTCAAGTATGCGAGGAATTTTGTAACTCTTGCACCGATAAATTGTGGCCCATTGTCGCATGCTATCTCTTTTGGTATTTTGAACCTGTAAATTATATTTTCCCACAGGAAATCGACCACTTCATGTTCTCTGATCTTTTTATAAGGACCTGCCTCCACCCATTTAGAAAAATAGTCAATCAAAATTAAAAGAAATATTTCCTTTCCGAGAGCCGGTGGCAGAGGTCCGACGATCCATCCCCCATTTCATGAACGGCCATAGGGACAGAATTGAATGTAAGGGTTCTGCCGGTTGATGTACTAGTGGTGCGTAGCGTTGGCACTTATCACATTTTCATACATCTTTGGCATGTTGTTCCATGCGAGGCCAGTAATATCCTGCCCGTATCAACTTCAGCACCAAGTAATCTACGCCCGAGTGATTGCCGCATATCCCTTCGTGAACTTCTCTCATGACATAAATAGCTTCTGATGCTCCTAAGCATCGGGCTAGCGGGCCTTGGAAGGATTTTCTATACAATTGGTCTCTTTTGAAGCTATAACATGCAGCTTTGTCGCGTAATGCCCGTGATGCTTTGGGGTCTTCGGGCAACTTCCCGTGCTCGAGATCGTTGATTATTTTAATTTCTCCAGTCCCAGATCAGACTAGTCGAATTTACCTCATAGTAACCATCCGTATCTAGGACTGAGCTCATCAGTTGTACTACCATTCCAGATTCTGATCCCTTTATTTCCATTGATGATCCTAAGTTTACTAATGCATCCGCTTCTGCGTTATCCTCCCTCGGGATGTGAGTAATTGACCACTCCCGGAATTGCGCCAAAAGAGCTTGGGCCTTTACCACGTATTGTTGCATATGTTCTTCTTTGGGATCAAAGATCCTATAGACCTCATTTACCACCAGCTGCGAGTCAAATTTAATTTCGATAACCTTGGAATCAAGTCCCCAGTCCAATTCGAACCCTGCAATCAAAGCTTCATACTCTGCTTCATTGTTAGTTAAAGTGATCGTTCTGATGGCTTGCCTTAGGGTTTCCCCTGAAGGCATGATTAAGACTATTTTGAGTCCGGACCCTTTTACGTTGGAAGCTCTGTCCGTAAATAAGGTCCAGACCCCCAATGTCGATTCTAACACCATTACTGGCTCCTTGATGTCCAGAGGCAGTAGCCCCGGACTGAAATTGTCCACGAAGTCAGCCAAGACTTGCGATTTAATTACAGTCCTTGGTTTATATTCTATGTCTAACTCACTCATTTCAACGACCCATTTGGCTAATATTCCCGAAATTTCAGGTTTATGGAGGATGTTCCACAAAGGGAAATTAGTCACCACAGCTATCGGGTGACATTGGAAGTGGGGCTTCAGCTTTCGACCGGCGACTACGAGAGCTAAGGCCAGTTTTTTCAAATGTGGGTAGAGAGTTTCTGCTCCCGTTAAAATTTTGATAACGTAATAAATAGGAAATTATGTACTTTCGTCCTCTCGGACTAAAACCACATTTACCGCAACTTCTAAAATCGCTAGATAGACTAGCAATGTTTCACTTTCTTTCGGTTTTGAGAGCAATGGAGGACTTGATAAGTACTTCTTCAGGTCCCTCAAAGCCTGTTGGCACTCCGGTGTCCTTTCAAAATTATTTTTCTTTTTGAGCAGCGTGAAGAATCGATGATATTTTTCCGACGACTGGGAAATGAACCTGCTCAAAGCTGCTAACCTTCCTGTGAGTCTTTGGACTTCCTTTAAGTTTGACAATTGATCAGGGATATCGTCTACAGCCTTGATTTTGTCAGGGTTTACCTCAATTACCCTTTGTGAGACCAGAAACCCCATAAACTTACCAGAACTGACCCCGAACGCGCACTTCTTGGGGTTAAGTTTCATATTATGCTTCCTTAGGATGTCGAATTTTTCTTGTAAATGCTTAAGGTGGTAACCTGTATTCAAAGACTTAACGAGCATATCGTCTATATAAACTTCCATGGTCTTTCCTATTTTCTTTTCATACATCTTATTTACGAGCCGTTGATAAGTGGCTCCGGCATTTTTCAACCCGAAGGGAATTACATCGTAACAATATGTACCGAAATTCGTTATAAATGAAGTTGTTTTCTGATCTTTCAAGTTCATCTTAATTTGGTTGTACTCGGAATAAGCATCAAGTAAACTCATCAACTCGTGTCTGGCCGTGGCATTAATCATTTGATCGATATTTGGCAGTGGGAACGAGTCTTTCGGCACACCTTATTAAGATCTTTATAGTCTACACACATGCAAAATTTATTATTCTTCTTAGGAACTACTACTACATTGGCTTGTCAGTCCGAATATCTTACCTCTCGGACCGAACTAATTTTAAGCTAGCAGGTTAACTTTTCTTTGACGAATTTATTCCTGGCCTCGGCAATGGGGCATTTCTTCTGCCTTACCGGAGGTATGTTGGGATCCAAACTCATCTTTTGCACGACTATTTCCATCGGGATACCTGTCATATCCTCGTGTGACCATGCAAAACAATCATCATTAAATTTAAGGAATTCAATAAAAACATACCTGAGCTCCAGGTGCAGTCCTGTCCCCAAATGGAACTTTCTTTTTAGGAATTTCTCGAACAATGCAATTTGCTCCAGTTCCTCCACCGTGGACTTTGTTGAGTCCGTCTCTTCTGGAACTTGGAAATATCTTGGCACCTGATATTGTTCTGACAACTCTGTTTCCGAGATAACTCCTTCTAGTTCAGGAATAGGTGTCGGTTCCTGTAATTGCTACGCCATGCGATCCTTCCCTTTGCTATTGGAAACTGAGATTGTATTCATCTCCCTTGTTGCCGGTTGATCAACTCTTACCTATTTGATTCCTTCGGGCGTTGGAAACTTCAGCAATTGGTGATATATTGATGGTACAACTTTCTTGTCGTGTAACCATGGCCTTCCATGTCACCATCTACTACTTCTAAGAGAGTTGTTTTCATTACTCCTTCAATGTTTGTGAGCAACAAAATCTCTCCCTGGGTCGTCACACTTGCAAGGTTGAATCCAGCGAGGAGCTTTGTTGCCGTAGTAATGCTTCCGGTGAGTTTAGTTTGTTCCAATACTCTCCGTTGTATGATATTAGCCGAACTCCCTGGATCCACTAGAACACGTTTAATCTTAAAATCTAACACATTTAAGGAGATTACCAATGCGTTGTTGTGTGGTAACAATAATTCGTCTGCGTCCTCCTCCGTGAAAGTGATATTGTCTTTCCGGAGTCTTTTACTATGAGTTATCGATACTTTCGTCTTCTTCGTTGCCGAAAAGGTGACCCTGTTAATCTCATTCCCCCCGAAGATCATATTGATCGTTTGGTGTAGGGGTTCTTCTCCTGCTTTCTGAAGTTCCGTATTATCTCTGTTACGACCATAATTGTTCTTAGCTCGGTCACTCAAGAATTCTTTGAGGTGACCATTCTTCAATAATGTTACCACCTCCTCTCGGAGGTGTCGTCAGTCCCCTGTTCAGTGACCGTTCATCCCATGGTACTCGCACCATAAGTTGGGATCCCTCTGGCTGGAATCGGATCTCATAAGTCTTGGGAACCGTGCCTCTTTAATGTTTCTCATGGTTGACACCAGTTCCACTATACTGACGTTGAAGTTGTATTCTGATAACTTGGGGTAAGAAGGATCCCAAGACCCCGACGTCTCTTTATCCTAGAGCGATCTGTTATTTCGACCACGATCGGTTCCTCTGTCAACGGTAAACTTGTATGCTGCCCGTAAGTTCCTTCCACGGCCTTCGGTCCGCTCGTAAGGTAGAAACTGCCCCCTCGAAATCCGTTTGTCCGCATCGTTGTCATCCTTTGATTTTTCTGTGCTCTTCTCCCGTACTTTGGCCGATGATGTAGAACCGACCTGGTCATCCTCGATCCTTATCTTTGTCTCGTACCAGTTGTGAACATCTGCCCAAGTTGTTACTTGAAACTCAAGTTGGATCTCCTTTAGCTTCTAGGAAGCGTCTGAGCTTCTCGGGTTTAATCCTTTGGTGAATGCTTCAGCTGCCTATTCATCCGGGACATCCAAGAGCAACATTCTTTGTTTATGGAATCAGGTAACGAACTCTTGTAATAATTCGGATTTTCCTTATGCGATCCTAAATATATCGGCCTTCTGGGATGGCACTTTTTTGGCCCCGGCATGAGCCTTGATGAAAGAATCCCCGAGTATTTTTAAAGGAATCTATGGAATGCTTGGGTAATAATGAATACCACGTTAGGGTTCCCCTTGTGAAAGTTTTCCCAAATTTGTTTAGCAGCACAACTTCAATTTCGTGAGGAGCTAGATCATTTCCTTTTATCGCCGTTGTGTAGGTGGTAATATGTTCCAGTGGGTCTGAAGTCCCGTAATACTTTGGAATTTCAGGCATCTTGAACCGCCTCAGGATTAATTCTGGTTACGCACTCGGCTTGTACGGTTATTGAATATACTTCTTTGAGTCTGGGCCTTTCAATACTAGTGGCGTGCCCGGAATTTGGTCCATGTGGGCATTTACTTCCCTCATGAACCGTAAAGTTCATTCTTGAATGGATCGTCTTCGTTGTTGAGACCGGATCTGCTCTCCCCAGCCCCGTCGGAGCCAACCTCGCCCCTGCGAGTGTTATTATTGATTCTCTGCGTTATTGGGTTTGCGGGAACACCGGGAGGAATTGGATCTCGTCTGTTTGCATTATTCAAAGTCTCTGACAATACTTGCTTCAGTTCCGTCATAACCTGGTCCTGCCTCGTGAGATGGCCTGGAATGATTGCCTGTTGCTCTTGCAGGATCCTCACCGCATCCACGACATGCTCCTCATAAGCATCATCAGTAGTTGTCTCTCGAACATGTTGAGGGTTCTGCCTGTCGTACACCGGCGTAGCGTCATTTCCCTTATTGTGGGTGTCACTAATTGAATCTTCAAAATGAGGCCGATCCCCTCGAATTTCTCGGTTGTACGTGTTGTGAATAGTGTTATCTGCCATTTTTTGTGATTTACTTTTCTAAGACAAATAATCAAATCGCGTCAGTGAAAAAGATAAGGATCAATTTAATTGCACGACTGTCTAGGCCCCACGGTGGGCACCAAACTGTTTATCCGTAAAATAGTACAGTTGAATTGAGTTTCTAGACAAGTGAATTAATTTGATCCTGAAATAATACAATAATTGAAGAAATGTATAATACTTAGCCTTGAAATATGGATGAAAACATCAGAGATGACAATTTTGGGAATAGTGTTTCCGGGCACAGCGATGATGAGATCAAAAAGCAAGAAAGTAAAATTGTATAAAGCTTTGTATAGAATATAATGTAAGTTTAGCTAGAAAATTCGTGTCATTTATAATGATAACTGAGCTCACTATTTATAGATATGTCAAGGGAAGGAAGTCCTAGGATTATGTCCTCCTTTAATATCAATTATGAAGGTCATTGATGAAGACGTAACGGTGAACATAAATGTCAAATTCTCTGTAACGGACCATCGCTCTTAATGCTGCAGAATATTCTCTATTAAATACTACCGGGCGCAGAGCATTTAACACACCTTTATGAACGTTATCCTTTCCGATGACAAGCGGAATGACTGCGTTCGGTCTTCGGTCATTCATGTCTTGGGTTCCACGTATCGTCTGTTTAGATGTCCACGTATCATATCATATTTCACCCTGTACAATATGCTCTTACCTAGGATGCATAACTTGGAGTGTTCATGGTTCGATTTGGATCGATTTTTCCTAAAAAAATAAAAATAAATCAAGTAAGTCAATTTTTCAAATACTTAAACAAAACCAAATCAATTAAGTCGATTTTTTATCGATTCGATTTATGTCGATTTCTATTTATTCGGCAATAGTCATATAGTATTTCTTATTGATTAAAGAAATGGAATAATTTCCACTTTGCTCGCGAGAAAGAAAAAAATCTATCTTTTGTTAGTTAATTAACGTTGTTTGTGTCTTTTAGAATGTCCTTGAACATAGCTATAATGTCTTAAATCTTCAAACGCTATGTATCCTTGCTAAAATTAACAAGAAAGCATGATAACTTGTGAAAATGTGATAAAATTATAGAATTGGAACTAAATTTAAGTTAAATATATTGGATGATGTACTTTTAAGAGGCAGAGCTTTTTGTTTTTTTGAGTTAGCGATATATGATCAAAGTTCATTAATTTAGAAGTTTAAACTTTTCAAATACAATTTTTAATATAATATTTATGTTATTTAAAAAAAAAAAAATATCGAGATAGGGTACACTCGCGTACGGTGAGACTAGTTTAGGAAATATTGTTGTCTGTGAGACTAGTTTAGGAAATATTGTTGTCTCATTATATTATCTAAATCAATCTGTACTTCACAAATTTACTTTTAAGGTTAAATTAGATTCAATCGATTTTTCTTACAAAAATAAGCTAATTACGAAAGAGGACACGAAAAGAGGAAAAAACACATGGAATTGGGGATGAATGTCCGGTAGCAGGAATCTTCTTCAAGATATAAGGGGGGTAACGAAGACAAAAACTTCATATGAAATTTGAAAGCAACAATTTCACTTTTTTAATACTCTCTCGCTTTTTGATTGGACACTAAATTTAAGAAAAAAGAGAAACTTTTAAACTTATGGTATAAAATGAGTCATATATATTTTGTATGGCTATGAATCATTGCATAAAGGTAAATTATTTTCAAATAGGGAAAAATATCATTATTTTTGACACCGACTAAAAAAAAAACAGATTCACATAAATTGGAGTATTATATTTGGGGTTAGCTAAGGCCATCCATTCAAGGAAATTACTAATGTACTTTTGTAGTTGGAAGCTCTACAATTCTCACATGCTAACCCATTTCATTCATCATTGACAATGACAGAGGAAGCAAGCCTTTCTCACTGGAAAACAACAAACAACAGAAAGGTCATCACTAGCTTTTAAAAGAAAAAGGGGTTTCAGAGTTTCCAAACTCAGCTTTTAAGCTTTTAGAAAAGAAAATACTACTATAGTTATTTGAGCTGAAGTCAATATATTTCAAAATTTTCAGTGTGTGATTTTTTGAAAAATTTAGTTTGTGACTCTTTAAGAAAAGTTTAACTTTTTCTATAAAAACAACTCAAACAAATGTTCTTTTTTCAAAAATTGAGTTTTGCCAACTCTAAAACAAATGCATAAAGTGTAATATACGAACAATGAAGCTTTCATCCATTATATCTTTTTTAATAATTACTTAATTAATTAATCAGCCGTTCTGTCATCTGTGATTTTGCGAACATCATCCAAAAACTTTTCAAGCCGAGATTTTGTGATTTAAAAAATCAAGTACTACAAAAGAATATGGTAACACGATTAATTTGTGATCGAATTGTATACTACTAGTAGTTTTAGTGTAATTTTAAACTGTTTGAAATGTGGATTTTTCCTTTTTCAAGAATTAAACTAAGTGGTTTTTATTACAAATTTTAAATGTGTTTTTTAATTAATATAATGCCAAACTTATAACCTATAAGAGTTGTAAATATACTTTTCATACAATTTTCTATATTTTATTATTAAAAAGGTAAATTAGATCTATTAGATTTAACACTGTAAGCCGGTTTTTTTTGTTTGTTTAAAATAAACTGGTTAAATTGACTTTAAATTGGAATGAATGTTGAAGCAAATATATAGGGTTCTTACCCTGCATAACCCAATAATTATATACACTTGGACTAGCTAATATATGTTTACATTGAATTTCATGAAGCCAAATCACTTCTAATAGTATTTTTTTTATCTTCTTCCCTGAATCATCACACATTATTATACATATTATACAGTACATATACACCCAAATACACTATTATATATATTTTAAAAATCACATAGATGTTATCATAAAATCCAATTATAATAGCAAGTCTTGCAAAAAAATCATAAAAATTCAATTATAATAAAAATAATATACAATAAAAAGAGTAGAGGGAACACGTCCTCGCAACAAGATTGAGCATTACATCGAAGATAAAATCTGAAAGTATTTACAATAAAGCAAAACCAACGTGTAAAATTGAAGCTCACTAGTCAAATATAATACATATTAATTATCGTCTCCACAGTGATTGGATTTAAATAATGTTCAAGTAATTTCTGGCTTAGACACTATTCTTGATGATTAACACTCTGATTTGAATGATTATGAACTAAAATTAACTTTTAAATCTAAAGCAATTAACAATTGATTACAGAGAGACAAGAGTTGAGCAACACAGAAATAATCAATGGGAGAAATAAGGGTCGTGACAGGATAGGTGCAAGATAACTATTTGGGATCTAACTCTAGTTCAATTCACTCTAATATTCTAATGATTCTCATGAATTCACTCGATGATTAGTTCAATCGTATAGCCAGACTCCTCTCTCGATTAAATCTGAACTCTACGAGGTGAATTAATATAAAGCATTGTGAAGGTATGCAAGAATACGTTAATGGATTAGCTGTCACGACCCAAAATTCCAACCCATTATGATGGCACCTAACACACCGGCTAGGCAAGCCAAAATATAACAATAAAGAACCAAAATAATAAAATTTATAAAAATATCATAAATCTGAAATCTCAATACGACAAGATACTACTAATACAAGATAAATCCCTAAAAATTGGTAAATACGGAGTCATGAGCTCTACAACGGAATACAAGTCTGAAACTAAATAATGATACTATCTGAACTAAAACAACATTACATAAGAAAAGACAAGTCAAAACTGCTGCCAAGAATGCAGCTCTACCTCGCCTCTCGAAGCTTAGTCCAACAAGCAAATCTATTGCTGATAACTGGCCCCCACACCTGGATCTGCACAATCAAGTACATGGTATAATATGAGTACAACCGACCCAATGTACTCAATAGATATCGTAACTAACCTCGACGAGGTAAAAGAAGCGAGAACTATAAATGATATTAGCTATAACCTGTACGGTTTCATCATTTCTAACAAGTACAGAAAAATAATAAAATTAAGTCATAAAGAACAGAAAGAAGCATATGTGTGTGTATGTATAGTTACTCAAATACTCTGCCCAGTCAATATTCAACATATAGAGATGATATGCAATTAAATGAGGTAATTAACCATAAAAATTACAAGTAATGAAATGCAAGATCCAAACAAAACGCTGGCCAGATTCCATCAACTTTTCTATATCTGTATCAAATCACTAATCAGTTTTCCTCAATATTCGTGTGTACACCATCAAGAGAAAAAACGTGAGAGGGTGGCCCTAAGGGGATGGATCCATATCCACATGCAAGCACGGCCAATTCAACGTGCTACCAGCTCGGTGTGGTCACATGCTCAATATCATAATTCGCCCGGCGTGGTCACATGCATAACAACATAATCTGCCCCGGTGTGATTACAGGCATAACAACGTAATCCGTCCGGCGTGGTCACAGGCATAACAACACAATTCGCCCGGCGTGGTCACATGCATAATAACACAAATCATATCAACATAAGCAAATATATAAGACTACATGTATATGATGAATGAATGATAGATCTCATGCTTCTAGACTAGTATAAGTGTCATGTTAAAGTGTAGGCATGTGAATAGTGTGGTATCATAGCTTACACCGGAAATTTCATCATAGAATTAATAATTATCAAGTTCATTTAGGGAATAAGCCTCTAGTAACATCAAACATGGTTCAAATAGTTCACAATAATGTTACAAATATAAAAAATATCATACCTTAAAGCTTAACAGTCATCTCTAGGCATATCATAGCCTAAGAACTCCTCGAGCATGAATAATTACCCCGGTGTTAGCACATGGGCTCAAACCCCATACATGTACGCACCCATATCATGTAGCCATCACAAATAATTCACGCAAATAGTGCCTCAACCAAGTTTAGATAAGATACTTCCCTTAAGCAATACAAATTACTCCTCTAACAAGTCTTTTCCGCGTGTATCAACCTCCAGAAGACTCGAATCTAGTCAAAATGACGTAATACTATCAACAAAAGCCATAGAAAGTGACTCAATAAGACAAAGCTAAGATCTTTAACACAAATCAAAAAGTCAACTCTGGGCTCGCACATCGAAAAATGACAAAATTCATAAATTTCGAACACCCATTCAATTATGAGTCCAACAATACCAAAATCATCCAATTCCATCTACAAATCAACCCTCATATCCTCAATTTTTACTCTCCAATAACATCGTTCAAAAATCTCCAAATTCTAACTTAGATTCATGAAAATTAGGTGTAATAATCAATGAGTATTCAATATTTATGGACAAATGAAAAGTTACTTACCTCTTTAATATAGGTGCAAAACTCTCCAAAAATCGCCCAAATCTGATATCTGAAATCCCAAAAATGAGAGAAAAGCTCAAACCCTCATTTATAAAGCACTGCCCAGCGATTCTCGCTTTTGTAACCGTCAGAGTCGCACCTGCAGACTCACCATCGCAGGTGCAAAATTTCATTAACTTCCCGGCCCAGCGCACCGGTCAAAGCTCCACATCTGTGAGACTGCTCCTACGGTTCCTCGCCCGCTCTTGCGCATCCGCAACTGCGTATCACCTATCGCATTTGCGCCAAAGGCCAAACCAAATGCACTTCGCACCTGCGGATCTCACATCGCAGAAGTGCATCCGCTTATGCGGAAATACATGCGCATCTGCGGTCCTCCCAGGCTTCACTCCTCTTCGCATCTGCTACCAAATCACCGCAGCTGCAGTGCCGCATCTGCGGCCATACCCACCACAGGTGCGAACGCACCAGAATCCTAAAGCTTCAGCCAACATTCCAAGACCAAAACTAATCCAAATTCAATAAAAAACACACCCGAGGTCCCCGAGAACTCCCATCCAAACATACCAACAAGTCCTAAAACAAAATATGAACTCGCTCGAAGCCTCAATCACATCAAACAACATCAAAATCACAAATTGCACATCGATTCAAGCCTAATGAATAAATAAACTTCCAACTAGAAAAACTAATGCTGAATCATATCAAACCAACTCCGATTGACCTTAAATTTTACACACAATCATAAATATCATAACGGATCTATTTCAACTTTCGAAACCAAAATCCGAACCCGATACCCACAAAGTCAACTCTCGGTCAAACCTCTCAATTTTCCAAGCCTTCAGCTTTTCACTTTTTGCCAAAATATACCAAATCAACCTACGGGCCTCCAAATCCAAATTCGAACATACTGCTAAGTCCAAAATCACCATACGAAGCTATCGAAACTATCAAAACTACATTCCCGAGTCGTTTACACAAAAGTCAAATTCGGGTCAACTCTTCTAACTTAAGCTTCCAATTTTGAGACTAAGTGTCCCAATTCACTCCAAAATATGCCTGAAACCAAACCAACCACCCCGACAAGTCACAAAATCACACATGAACATAGAATGAGAAATAAACGGGGAACAAGGCTATAATGCACAAAATTACCGATTGGGTCGTCATTATAGTCTTTTAGGAAAACGTTTCTCGAATATTCCTCTAACTTAATTTAATCCAAACTTTAATAAGCTCTTTCTATTACTTAAAATAATAACTAAATTAAACCAAATTAAATAATGCAAAGATAATTACCCAAAATATTTCTCTTTCTATTAAATTATTTGGTGAACAAAATTGCAATCAATTCAAAGCTCCATATACGAATTCATGCAAAATAACTAAACTTAAAATCCATAAATATAAATCAAAATATCATATCGGTAAAATCCTAAAGTAAACTACTCCATAATCATGGAGTAAGTCATCACAAGTAGAGTTAAAGAATAAAAAAATATGAATTCAATCCAAACTAGGATATTGATTTGAGGAAAGAATGATGAATCTTTGTGCCTTAGAATTTCCAATACTCTCCAATCTTCCGTAGGTCAAAAGTCCCTTCAAAAACGTATTTTCAATGTATTTATACCAAACAGGAACGAGCCTGGATGAAACTACTCTCTTTGAACCGAGTAGGAAAAGTTGGGAATTATTTTGTACTAGCACGACGCCGATGCGCACATGGGGTTTTTCAGATAGCTAATCTTTTCACTCTGTAGGAATTTTGCATTAGCGCCCCGTAATGCGGTAGTGCATTTTTCCCAGAGTAGGAATTGTTCTCAATTTTTGACATCTAAACTTGGTCCCCGACCCCCGAACGTGATCCAGTTTAATCCCTTGGGCTTTTACTCAGCTTCAAAGCTCCTAATCATCCAACTTACCTTCAAAATCACTCCTTACGTGAAATCACCTCCTACAAAGAATAATACACGTAATAAGTACAAATTACTAGCAATTAGGCTTAAATACAATCAAAGTATTAGCAATGCTCCTAATCATCCAACTTACCTTCAAAATCACTCCTTACGCGAAATCACCTCCTACAAAGCATAATACACGTAATAAGTATAAATTACTAGCAATTAGGCTTAAATACAATAAAAGTATAGTAATTAGAGTGCAAAATATAGTTAAAATGTGAGTTCCTAGCCTACCATCAACATCTCATATCTAAACCATTTCACATCCCCGAGCAATCAAACTACACTTCAAATAGAGACGACATTTTCAAGTAACTCTCCTAACTTATCATGCCAAGAATAATTAAAGAAGACTAATCACCATATCGTAACCACTCAACCTCAAGACTCAATTCACAAGTACCATGTATTTTTCAAAACTTTCTCACTCACTCTAATACAGAAGCCAAAGACTTTACCTTTTTTTAGTAAATCATGTTCCATCACACCAAAGATAGAGAGTAGTTCCACACACAATAAAATTCAAGAACAAGTAGGAACTCAAAATAGAAAGAACTCGCTCACTCTCAGAAATAAAATTCACGTGCCATAGAAGACGTACCATAGGCTTTCCTGTGGTGTAATACTCTACTAATTCGAACTTATTCAGTCAAGGATCAAGTATGAATTAATTTAGTTGTAATGTAAGTTGCGGGGCGAGTATAATACATATAGATAATAGTGATTACACCTCCCTAAGCACTTTAATAGATATAATTTCACCAATTCAAACCCTATACTTATGTTGAACGAAATTTTCCAACCTTCACAACATACTTGCACCAAGCTCCCAATTCTTTAAGCACAAACAAAGCAAGATTTATCACTAGCAATAAATTATTTTTTTAATAATATATGCAAACACCAACTTTTTTTTTCTTTTTTTCTTTCTAAGTTATAATATTTTTTTGCAAGCGAATTTTCTTTTTTTTTCTCAATTCCCTACAAGTGGCTCTCACAATTCTTTCAAACAATGCACCTTTCTCCTTTTTCAATAGTTTCACTCAAACCCAACCATACCTTCCCTTAGCTTTTATTTAGCTCATAAATATTTCAAGTGCTCATGAGAGGTAAAAGGTTCAAACAGATGGCCAGTTCCAACAAAGGGGCCAGGCTTGTAATGTGATTACCCAAGAAATAGGATTACATGCTCAAGAGGACTAAATAGGACATACAACAATTAGGTGGGTAAAAAGTATATATCTGGCTCAACAAAGAAACGCCCCAATCACTTCCTTGACTGAACAAGACTATCATTTCGCTTTTGCAAACACTCAGGGCAAGTTTTAGACATCAACTTGCATGCACAAAATATCAACAACCCTTACTCACACCATGGTACATAACTCACTCTGGGTCGGATCTATCCCAACTCTGTAGTCACAACAGTTAGGCAAAGTCAAAATCAAACTTTTTAAGGTACTACAATACACGAGTCAAGAAATGAGCCTAAGCATCACAACTAAGGCACTCATGCTCTCAAGCCACAACAAAGTCAAGAGAATTATCTTCAACTATTACAATGACACAAGATTCTTTAGTCCTACAAAAAAAATTAACTACACCCGATTCAAGTAAAAACCTTGAAAAAGAACCACGGCACAAAGAAAAACTAAGGGGGAATTGTTATACTATTAAGAAAATAAACTAAAATAAAAAAACATATTTTTGAATTTTTTCAATTTGTTTTGTATTTTTGTTTCGACCTTAATCCCTCAAGAACATGGCCGAGCAGATCCATTATCGAAAAAAGTAAAAACAAATCATGAATAATGACAAAAACACACACAAAAAAACACGCATATACTTATTTACATCCCCTACCCCTCACTTTAAATTGTAGCATGTCCCCATGATACACAATTAAAAAGCAAGAGGTAAAGAAAACTCCCCTGAATTATTTAGTTTGGGTCTAAAACCATGTCGGGGTCCACTTTACATGCCCGACCCAGTGCACACAACCATGCCAAGAATATATTTTTCGACTTCTTCGGGGCACACCCCACACTTATTATGATTTCCCTCTTCAACTAACTCCTTTAGAACATCTGCCTTGAAATTAGAGTATGCAGGCGACTCATATCTAGGGGCCCCTATTGCTTCCTTCATCTTGAACTCCACTCTTTCTTCCCCTACTCTTAGCATGAGCTGCCTTTCCTGAATGTCCAGTATAACTCTGTCATTATCCAAGAAGGGTCTCCCTAAAATCATAGGGACCTCCTTATTCTCCTCCATGTTCATCATAATGAAGTCCATTGGGAACGCAAATTTATCCACCCGAACTAGCACATCGTTCACTTTTCCTTTGGGTATTATTGTAGTCTAATCCGCCAGCTGCAAAGACACAGATACAAATTTGATTGACCCAATCTCTCTCTAAATCTTCCTAAAAATAGATAAGGTCATATGGTTAATAGAAGCACCTGAATCACATAAAGACTTTTCAAATTTAGTACTTCCTAGAGAACAAGGTACAGTAAAACTCCCTGGATCTTCACATTTTCGAGGAAGCTTATTTTGCAGAATAGCACTATAATGCTCTCTGAGCTTGACAACCGATGTCTCTTTCACCTTTCTCTTGTGGGACAATATCTCCTTCGGGAACTTGGCATATGTTGGCATTTGTGAGAGTACCTCTGTGAAAGATAGATTAATATGCACATGCTTGAGCACTTTTAGAAAATGCCAAAATTATTTGTCCAACTTCTTTCTTCTTTGCTTATGAGGGAACGATATATATATATATATATATATATATATATATTTGCTTTCCTCAGTCTCCTTATTTGTTGAATTTTCGTTCCTCTTCTTCTTCAGAGCTCCACTCTTCCTCATGATATTTGGACCATTCTCTGTGTCTACCCTCACTTCACCTTCTTGAATTTCGTTATTTTTCTGCTCTTATACCGTCTCCACTTGTCTTTTAATCAACTCACCCTTTTGTTTTGCAATGGGGTCCTTACTTGGACACTCCTCAAAGACACTGCATTTATTGGTTCTTTTGGATTCTTCTTGGTATCAGCAAGAAGGGATCCTGGAGCCCTCTCAGATAACAAACTTGCAATATGTCTCACCTGCATCTCTAAGTTTCGAATGGTTGTACCATAAGTTTCAAGTTTCTCATATGTCTTGATAATGAAAGACTTTATTATATCTTCCATACCATACTGACTAGACTGTTAAGGCTGGTGTAGCTGCCTTTGCTAATATGGAAAACCTGGATCTCCATGTCCCTAGGGTCTCGGATTATTCTGCTATCATAAGTTTAGACTGTCACTTGGTGAACTCCACAAAAACTCTGAGTGCCTCTGCCCCATGGAGTTAAAATTATTACCAGTTTGGTAGTTGCCTATGTCAAAGCTTCCCACAATATTTACCACTTCTTGGTGGGCTAAACGGGCTGGGACCGTTTGACCCGCTAGAGGTGGGCTCGTGCCAGTCTCATGAGCCGGTTTTTAGCTACAAACCGTTAGGACCGAGCCCGTTTGGCCCACCAAGAGACCGGGACCGGACCGGTCCCTTGGCAGGCCAAACGAGTTTAACAGATATATTTAAAAAAACAAAGAGCCGTTTGGCTTTTGAAAGAAAGTAGCCGTTGGGAGTTTAAAAAATAGCCGTTGGGTATTTAAAAAAATAGCCATTTAACCCCCCTTCCCCCAACTTATATTTAACCCCAAAATTTTTATTATTACACTTTTTTCCTATTTTCTACTATAAATATCCCCTCATTCTTTTATTTTTCTTACAAAATCATTTCAATCTATCAAAATCTCTCTCTAGTTTTCTTCTATACTTGCTACAATTGTTTACTTTATCAACATAAAATAGTGAAAACAGTGTGAGGTTGCTACTACTGCTTACTTTATTCCAGAAAATAGTCAAAAAATATTGAGGTTGTTACAATTTGTGAAAAAATTGTGAAGTTGGTGAATTGGAGTCTTCAAGTCTTCAATGATAATCAATTTTTACCAAGTTGTTCGTCAATTCGGTAAACTCGTTCCAACTCTTAATCTTAATATTGTAGTTTTATTTGTTTTATTTATTTGCTATTACTTGATTAGTTAAGATGTCTTCCTTAAGAAATATTTTTGGTAAAAATAAGAATAAGGGAAAATCCAAGACTGGCGAATCTAGTGGTATTGTTGCTCCTCCTCCCCTGCCCCCGGCTCCCCCAACTAAATGAGCTTGAAGTTTATTTGTCGCAGCAACTTGAGAAAGTGAATCCCGACGACACCTTTGATATTTTGCAATGGTGGAAGGACAAAGAAAAATACTTTCCGGTTCTTTCAAGGATGGCCCTCGATATTTTAACTATTCAAGCTTCAACAGTGGCATCAGAGAGCGCTTTCAGTCAAGCAAGATTTCAAATAGGTGATCATAGACAGTCTATGAGGGATAGCTTGCACAAATTAGTACTTTTCAGAGATTAGATCCGTTCAGAAAGAAAGAATTTTGGACTTGCTGAATAACAACCAGAGGTAGACGAAGCTTACGAAGAAATACTAGCTGAACTTGCTGAGGATGTTGCTTTGCCCGACTATGGAAGCGGCAATGAACAAGCTACTTTTCCGCCACCACCAACGGAACTTCCTCTGAACCTTGAAGGTATGAAGTTTGTAAGAGATAGCATATAACTTGTATGATCAAAAATTAGTATGTAATTTGTATTTTGGCACTTCTTGATTAGTTTCTTTTTCTTCTCAATGGTGTTATTAGCACCTTGTTGTGCTCATTCCATGGGGGGAAGGAAGACTAAGAAAGATATTGCTATATTTTTTAATGCTATAATAAAATTACAAGGCATTGCTTTGAATATTTTTATACAATATGTTTGTCTTTAAATTTGAATTAAAAAATTAGGTCACAATTCTATAATGAAATTACAAGGCATTGCCTTAGATATTTTTTTAACATCTTTTTGTCTCTATGTTCTATTTAAGTTTTAAAAAAATTACTGCTTAGCCGTTGGACCCATTTAGCACAGGACCATGAGTTTATGGGCCCGGTCCCGGGCCGGTTCCTCCAAAAAGCACGTTTAACCTGGGATCATTTAGCCCATTAATTTAGAGACCGGGACCGACCTGGGACCGCAGCCGGCGAGACCGGTCCGTTTGGACCGTTTGTTGCCCGACCCGGCCCACTTGCTACCCTTGTATGCAAGTCATTCATTTGCATATTCAGATAATTCATTTAGAATTGCAACAATTTCTTTAGGAGTTTTCTTCATAAGAGGACCTCCAACTGCTGTTTAGAGTCCTCCTGGCATAGGGTGTCAACCCATCCTATAAATCTTGGAGTTTCATCCACAAGTCAACTCCATGATGCTGACATCTTCTCACAATACCCTTAAACCTTTCTCCTGCTTGAAATACTGTTTCTGTATCCTTCTACTTGAAGTTGTGGATCTCTCTTCGACATTTTCCTATTTTTTGCAGCCGAAAAATATTTGTCAAGGAACTTCTTCATCATGTCTCTTCCAAGTTTGAATTGACCCATTTTACAAAATCTGCAACCAATGCTTAGCATCACCCTTCGGTGAAAATGGAAATGTCATTAAGTAGATAGCATCTTTTCACACCCCGTTGTACTCAAGGTATTCATAATCTCATCAAAATCCATCAAATGAGTACTTGGATCTTCGTTGGGTTTGCCTCGGAAGACACAATTATCTGAATGGTCTGTAGTAATCCTTGCTTGATCTCAAAATTATTGGCTGCAATCGGAGGAGGTCTCACACTAGATAATCCTTGGTTGTAGACTGACCTGGCATAGTCTCCCGATGATCGTCTAGGTCTGGGCATATTATTTTCAAATTCGTCTTCAACCAGAGGTTGGATCAGGTTGAATCTTCGTCCTCCGTTCCCGTTAATCGTTTCATCAGCTGCCCATGCGACTGCTTTATGTTGGGCTGCTTCCCCTGTAGCCCAATCATCTACATCATCATCGTTGTTTGCCTTGTTCTCTTGGGTTGAAGACTGCCCCAAGGATTTCCCAGTGAGTTCTTTCTCTTTCCTCAACTGTCGCACATACCTTTCCACCTCTGGATCATATGGAATCACTTCCTTGGAAGAAGATCTAGTTATGCAACAAAGAAACCTGTTACTTGCAACTGGTGAGAAATTGTAAGTACAAGAAAAATAAAAATAGTTCCTGAATTAGTACCCAAAACTATTTTGAACACTATTGATTGCCAATCCATGCCAACGGCGCTAAAGTTTGATGAGCGCAAAACCAACATGTAAAACATGAAGCTCGCTAGTCAAAGATAGTATATATTAATTATCGTCTCCACATGGATTGATTTAAATAATGTTCAAGTAATTTCTATCTTAAACGCTATTCAGGATGACTAATATTGTGATTGGAATAATTATGAACTAAAACTAACTATTAAAACTAAAGTAATCAACAATTTATCACGGAGAGACAAGGATTGAGCAACACATAAATAATCAATAAGAGAATAAGGATCGCGACAGGATAGATGCAAAATAGCTATTCGGGATCTAACTCTAGTTCAATTAACTCTAATGTTCTAATGATTGTTACGAATTCACTCAATGATTAGTTTAATCATATAGCCCAAACTCCTCTCTCGATTAAATCTGAACACTACGAGGTGAACTAATATAAAGCACTGTGAAGGTATGCAAGAATACGTTAATGGACTAGTCTTTTAAGAAAATGTCTCTCGAATATTCTTCTAACTTAATTTAATCAACAACTCAACTAGCTATTTAGATTACTTAAAAGAATTACTGAATTACACCAAACGAAATAATGCAAAGATAATCACCCAAAATATTTATTTTTCATTTAAATAATTCGGTCAACAAAATTGCAATCAATTCAAAGCTCCATAAACGAATTCATGCAAAATAACTAGAGTTAAAATCCACAAATATCAATCAAAATACTATATTCATAAAACTCTAAAGTAAATTACTCTATAATCATAGAGAAATTCATCACAAATGGAGATAAAGAATAAGCAAACATGAATTTAATCCAAACTCGGGTGTTGAGTTTAGGAAAGAATGATGAATCCTTGTGCCTTAGAGTCTCCAATTCTCTCCCAATCTTCCGTAGGTCAAAAGTCCATTAAAAACGTATTTCCACTATATTTACACCAAGTACGAATAGGCCCGGATGAAACTAAACTATCTGAGCCGAAGTGGGAAAAGTTGGGCATTACTTTGTACTTGCGCGCCACCCTATGCGCCGCGCACATGCTTATTTCAAAGAGCTAATGTTTTTTACTCTACAAGAATTTTGCACTAGCGCGACGTGGTAGTGCTTTTTCTGAGAGTAGGATGTTTTCTGAATTTTTGACATCCAAACTTGGTCCTCGACCCTCGAACGCGATCCCGGTTTAATCGATTGGGCTTTTACTCAGACTTCAAAGCTCCCAATCATCCAAATTAGCTTCAAAATCGCTCCTTATGCGAAATCATCTCTTACAAAGCATATACACATAAGTACCAAGTACTAGCAATTAGGCTCAAATACAATCAAAGTATAGTAATTAGAGTGCAAAATATCATTAAAACTATGAATTCCTAGCCTACCATAAAAACTACTACTATATTAACTGCTATACCTATTTTCTCACAAACACTGTCGAGTCTGATTCCAAAACCAGAAAACTAAAAACTAAAATAAAAAAATTATTCTAAAACTTGACTTTCTTTATTGTTTTTACTGTAGAATGTAGATTTTGCAAAGTTGTTAGAATTTGTTGTTGAAGATCGCTTGTCTGTCGTTGTTTGAAGTAAATTGAGTTATAGTTGCTGATTTAAAGATTCAGGTTGAGGTTTGAACCTAAAACTTAAAGAACAAAGTAGAAACCCATTTTGGGCATGCGATTTTGAATCTGAAATTCGCGATTTTGTGGTTATTTGTTGTTGAGAAACTATCTTATTCTTCTTATTCTTCGAATCGAATAGGTATTTGTCAAGTGTAGTGGTAGCGTTCAACAGGATTTAGGGGTGGGCGTTCGGTACTTCGGTACGATATTTATGAATTATGATTCGCTACTTTGATATTCGGTATATCAATTACAAACAACAACAACAACAACAACCCAGTATAATCCCACTAGTGGGGTCTGGGGAGGGTAGTGTGTACGCAAACTTTACCCCTACCCTGGGGTAGAGAGGCTGTTTCCAATTGACCCCCGGCATCCTTCCCTCCAAGAACTACCCACCTTTGCTCTTGGGGTGACTCGAACTCACAACCTCTTGGTTGGAAGTGGAGGGTGCTTACCATCAATTGTGCATACCAAATACTGTATCAAAGTAGTTAGGTACGGTTCAATATTTTCTTGTTTGGTTCTGTACGATTTCGATATCGTACCGTCCCTATCTAACGTGACAAGTGGCATTGGCCACTGGTGATTCGGTGAAGCTGTTCATCCATGGAACAACGCATGACATTTCATGATGTTCCTACTTATAGCATGTTTGGCCAAGCTGGAGAAATCAGCTTATTTTGAAAATTACTTTTGAAAAAAGTACTTTTGGAGAGAAACAGTTTGTGTTTGGCTAATTACTCTAAAAAACACTTTTGAGCAATAATTTGTGTTTGGCCAAGTTTTTCAGAAAGTGCTTTTAAGTATCAAATTACGAATAAAAAGATGAATACATTTACTTAATAGTTAATATTATAAGTAAATAAATAATCTTAAAAATTTATTATTACAGGCAATAATTAAATCTTTTCATTTTATTTATGCAAAATATGAAAATAAAATTTAAAAGTACTTAATTCTTTTAACATAAAATAAATATATTAAAAATCATTCAACAAATATAAAAGCATTCATCCCTAAAGTCACTATATATTAGAAAGCTATCCTAAAAATAATAAGAAGTATTTATACATTAATATCTTAAGTATTAGGTTTAACGATTATTTTGGTATATACTATATTTTGTTAAGGGTATTTTTGGTCAGAAGAAAAATCAAAATTGCTTCTGCTTTATGGAAGGAGTTACTTTTTTCTGCTTATCAAAAACTGCTTCTGCTTCTTCCCAAAAGCACTTTTTCCCCAAAAACCCTTGGCCAAATACCTCAAGTTAAGTGAAAAAAGTGCTTTTGAGAAAAACAATACTTTTGTCCTCTTGAGAAGCTTGACCAATCAGGCTATTAGAATCCCAAACCTAAGAGATGTACAACTGAGACTGAGAGAAGATTACTATCCGGTGCCAGAGAATGACATGAGTACAGAAATGAGAGAGGGATCCTTGAGCCGCTTTGAGGAATACTAAATAGACGCCAGATTTGTGATTGATGCAAGGAACAAATAATATTTTACAAATTTCCAATATCTAATTGTCCTTGATTTTATTTATGATTGATGCAAGGAATAGATATTGTTATGCAACTTTCCAGTACCCAATTAGGGAAAAAGGAATTTTCATAAACCACTATATTTACACTGTATTTATGCGACACATCAAATATTTACACTGTATTTTGGGCTTAGGTTTATTGGGCTGGAAAATAGAAATAGAGGTGGTACTTAGACTTATGAGATTTTTACCTTCCTATACTACATATGAAACTTTATTACTCTCCCTAATCAAGTTTTAGCTTAATTGTATGGCCATATATAATTTACCAATAATATACAAATTAATTTTAAATGACTATCCATTTATATTAAGAATTGAATAAGGAATCAGTTATTTCCCATTCATGTTCTCTCTCTCCTTCACTCTCTGTCTCTCTCTCTCTCTCTCTCTCTCTCTCTCTCTCTCTCTCTCTCTGTCTCTCTCTGTCTCTCTATCTCTCATTCTCTGTTTTTTTCTCAATTTTTCTTCCTTTGATGTTCTCTACTTTTTATCCCTTCATGTTGTATATATTTTTAATGGAATTCATCAATAGATTTCAATCGTTTTACTATAGAGTTTTTGTCATGACCCAAAATTCGCATGCCGTGATGGCGCCTATCTCAATATTAGGCAAGCCGATAACCTCAATAAATCACTATATTCTTTATAAGTTTGAAATCATAATATTTAGATTTAATAGAAAATCCCACAAATACTGATACAAATACACTCCCAAAACCCGATGTCACTGAGTACATGAGCATATAAATGATAACATAGTCTGACTAATACAAACATTATCTGAAAACGTAGAACAGTACAAATAACTGAAAGAAAAGAGAGTCAAGGTCTGCGGACGCCAAAGCAGCTATCTCGATAGTCTCCAATTGATAAATCCCCGAAATGTAGCAGCCGCCATATCCGGAAGTACCTAGATCTGCACACAAAGTGCAGAGTGTAGTATGAGTACAACCGACCCCATGTACTCAAAAAGTAACAAGACTACCCTTTGGACTGAAAGTAGTGACGAACTCAATAGGTAAAGTCCAATATAGAAATAACAGTACAAAATTGTAGGCAAGTTCTCAAGTTCAACAGATAAGCACAATACAAGTAAAATAGATACATTCTGCATGATATGAGGAATATGATATCTCTATATCTACATGCCAAAATACATGTTGTAGGTGATGTATGACAATGGAAAGCTCGTGTACTCACACTCTCAGAATATTCAATCACTCAACACTGTATATGGTTAATCCAGCCCAAGGAAGATCCATCCCCAAATATATATCACTCACAGTCAGTCACTCAGTACTGTATAAGGCCAATTCATCCCAGGAAAGATCCATCACTCAATGTAGATAGTTAGGCAAGATCCATGCCAGGGAAAATCCATCCCAAAAATATAAATGATTCGGGCAAGATCCATGCTCAGGTAAAATTCATCCCAAAAATATAAATGATTCAGATAAGATCAATGCCCAGAGAAGATCCATCCCTCAATATAAATTCAACCGCGCTCACTGTGTAGGGTGCAGACTCCAGAGGGGCTCCTTTAGCCTAAGCGCTATAATAGCCAGATCCGGGCATAAATAAATAAAACATATTGTGGCTTGCAGCCCGATCCCATAAATATCACTCAAAATATCCTGTATCTCGGGCTCGCAATGACATGAAAATCAACCCGACATAATGATATGATGTATAAATGAATGACAATAGAGACTGAGATATGATGTGCAAATAATAGATGTGACTGAGTATGAAATTTATATTTTTAAGCAATTAATTCAACATCAATACGACCTCTGTGGGTCCCAAAACTATATAGGCATGTAGCCTAAATATGATCTTTAATACGAGTCTCGGCTCAATTTCTCTAACACGCGGAGGATATGTGGATAATTACATCATTATTTGATTATGCAACTCCACGGAAACAATTAAGTCGCAATTTCTATGGTGCACGCCCACACGCCCGTCATCTAGCATGTGCGTCACTTTCAAACAATTCATATAACATGTAATTCAAGGATCCATACCCTTAGAACCAAGTTTAGAAGTGTTACTTACCTCAACACAAATTATAGAAATCAATTCCATGTGAAAACACTAAAATTTCCAACAAATAATTCGATACAGTCAACACAAATTATAGGAATCAATTCCATATGAAAACACTAAATTTTCCAACAAAAATCAGAAATTCAACTAAAAATATCATCAGTGGGGCCCACGACTCGAAACCCGATAAAAGCTACAAAATATGAACACCCATTCAATTACGAGTCCAAATTTAGCAAATTTACTAAATTCCGACATCAACTCGATCTTCAAATCCTCAAATCTTATTTTCAAATCCATAGGCCCAAATCCTCGAATTTCACCTCAAAAATACGTAATCTAGTCGAAATACTCAGTGATAATTCAATGCTATTGACTAACAATGATCACAAGTGACTTACCTCAAGATTCCCCGTGAAGTCTCTCTGCAAAATCACCTCAACCTATGTTTGAAAAGTCCAAAATGAGAAAAATCCCGGAACCCCTCTATTTTGTACACTGCCAAGAGCTTTTGCACTTGCGACCCTTTTAGTCGCACCTTCGGTATCGCAGGTGTGAGAAACTAACCGTTTCTATGGTTTGAAAAATCCTCCACTGCCTCCACTTCTATGACCTTGATGCCGCTTCTACGAGACTCAGTCCGCTTCTGCGGACCTAGCGTTTCTGCTACTCCCCGTCCGCATCTGCGATCACGCAGGTGCAGAAATTCCCTCGCACCTGCGACTACTGCCCACACTGATCCAACCCGCTTCTGCAATCAAAATGTCACTTCTGTGGTTGCGCACCTCCGATCTATTCCATCGCAGGTGCGATTGCACCAGAATTGAAAATTTTCCAGAATTCTCCAAGTCCAAATTTTGATCCGTTAACCATCTGAAACTCATTCGAAGCCCCCTGGGACCTCAACCAAATATACCAACAAGTCCTAACACATCATATGAACTTAGTCGATGCCTCAAATTATATTAAACAACACTACAAACACGAATCACACCCAATTCAAGCCTTATGAAAACTAACGAATTCCCACTTATATATTCGATGTCAAAACCTATCAAATCAAGTCCGATTGAGTTCAAATTTTGCACACAAGTCATAAATGACCTAACGAACCTATAATAATTTTTAGAATTAGATTCCGACCCTGATATCAATAAAAGCAACTCCCGGTCAAACTTCCAAACCTTTCATTTTCCCTATTTCGCCATTTCATGCCAAAATCAACTACGGACTTCCAAATAATTTTGCGGACATAATTCTAAGTCCAAAATCACCATACGGAGCTATTGGAATCATTAATACTCTATTCCGGAGTCGTTTACACATAAGTCAATATTCGGTCAACTATTTTAACTTAAGTTTTATCCTCGAGACTAAGTGTCTCAATTCATTCCAAAACCTTACCGGACCCGAAATGACTACTCCGGCAAGTGACATAATAACTGTAAAGCACAAAATGAGCAGTAAATGGGAGAACGAGGCTGTAATACTCAAAATGACCGGCCAGGTCATTACATTCTCTCCCTCTTAAATAAACGTTCGTCCTCGAACGAGTTTAGAATCATACCTGGAGTCTCAAATAGGTATGGATATTTTATCCGCATCTCCCGCTCAGTCTCCCAGGTAACTTCTCCAACTGGCTGGCCTCTCCACTGCACTTTCACTGAAGTTATGTTCTTTGATCACAACTTCCGTACTTGCCGGTCCAAAATGGCCACCGGCTCCACATCGTAAGTCAAATTACCATCCAACTGAACCGTACTAAAATCCAAAACATGAGACGGATTCCGACATACTTTCGAAGCATGGATACATGAACACTGGATGCAGAACTGATAGACTAGGAGGCAATGTAAGTTTATAATACACCTCTCCAATCCTTCTAAGTATTTCAAAAGGCCCAATATACTGACGACTCAACTTGCCCTTCTCCTCGTACCTCATAACACCTTTCATAGGCGAAACTCTGAGTAGTACCTTCTCTCCTACCATGTAAGAAGCATCGCGAACCTTCCAGTCGGCATAACTCGACTGTCTAGACTGCGCCATGCAAAGTCGATCCTGAATCAATTTAACCTTTTCCAAACCATCCTGAACTAAATCAGTACCCAATAGCCTAGCCTCAACCGGCTCAAACCAACCCACCGGAGACCGATACCATCTCCTATACAAAGCCTCATACAGAGCCATCTGAATGCTCTATTGGTAGCTGTTGTTATAGGCAAGCTTTACAAGCGACAGAAACGGATCTCAAGAACCCCCAAAATCTATAACACAAGCGCGTAACATATCTTCCAATATCTGAATAGTGCGCTCAGACTGCCCGTTCGTCTGAGGGTGAAATGTTGTACTCAACTGTACCCGTGTGCCTAACTCTCGCTGCACTGCTCTCCAAAATTGTGATGTAAATTGCATGCCCCGATCTGAAATGATGGACACTGGCGCACCATGAAGGCGAACAATATCACAGATATAAATCTCAGAGAACCGCTCCGAAGTGTAAGTAGTCCTAACTGGAATAAAATGTGCGGACTTGGTCAACTGATCCACAATCACCCAAATAGCATCAAACATTCTCGAAGTCCGTGGGAGTCCAACTACGAAGTCTATGGTAATACGCTCCCATTTCCACTCCGGAATTTCAACTCTCTGAAGCAATCCGCCCGGTCTCTGATGCTCGTACTTTACCTGTTGACAATTTAAACACCGGGCTACAAATCCAACTATATCTTTCTTCATCCTTCTCCACCAATAATGCTGCCTCAAGTCCTGGTACATCTTAGCGGCACCCGGATGAATGGAATACCGCAAACTATGGGTTCTTCAAGAATCAACTCACGCAGCCCATCCACATTTGGCACACAAATTCGATCTTACATCCTCAACATCCCATCATCTCCAATAGTAACCTATTTGGCATCGTCATGCTGGAATGTGTCCTTTAGGACAAGCAAATGATAATCATCATACTAGCGCTCTCTGATGCGATCATATAAGGAAGACCGAGCAACCACACAAGCTAGACCGACTGGGCTCCGAAATATCTAATCTCACGAACTGATTGGCTAAGGCCTGAACATCTGATACAAGTGACCTCTCCCCAACAGGAATGAAAGCAAGGCTACCCTTACTCACCACCTTTCTACTCAAGGTATCGACCACCACGTTGGCCTTCCCGGGATGATACAAAATAGTAATATCATAGTCCTTTAGCAACTCCAACCATCTGCGCTGTCTCAAATTTATATCCTTTTGTTTGAATAAGTATTGTAGACTTTGGTGATCTGTAAATACCTCACAAGACACACCGTAGAGATAGTGCCTCCAAATTTTTAATGCATGAACAATAGTTGCCAACTCTAAATCATGAACATGGTAGTTTGTTTCATGTGCTTCAACTGGCGCGAAGCATAAGCAATCAGTCTACCCTCCTACATTAAGACACACCCAATACCAATCCGAGAAGTATCATAATATACAGTATAAGAACCCGACGATGAAGGCAAAACTAGAATTAGAGCTGTGGTCAAAGTAGTCTTGAGCTTCTAAAAACTCTCTTCACACTCATCCGACCACCTGAATGGAGCACCCTTCTGGGTCAATTTAGTCATAGGCACTGCAATAGACGAGAACCCCCCCACAAAGCGATGATAATAACCGGCCAAGCCGAGAAAACTCTGAATCCCAGTAGCTGAAGATGGCCTAGGCCAACTCTGAATTGCCTCTATCTTCTTCGGATCCACCTTAATTACCTCACTGGATACTATGTGTCCCAAGAATGCCACTGAACTAAGCCAGAACTCACACTTAGAGAATTTGGCATAAAGTTTCTCCTCCCTCAGCTTCTGTAGTACAATACTCAAATATTGTGCATGTTCCTCCTAGCTACGTGAGTATACTAGGATATCATCAATAAATACTACGACAAACAAATCAAGATACGGCTGGAATACACTATTCATCAAGTGCATAAATGTTGTTGGGGGCGTTGGTCAGCCCAAAAGACATCACAAGAAATTCATAATGACCATAACGGTTCCTGAATGCCGTCTTTAGAATATCTGTATTCCGAATTTTCAACTGGTGATACCCAGACCTCAAATCAATTTTGGAGAACATCCCCTCTCCCTGAAGTTGGTCAAATAAATCATCAATACATGGCAAAGGATACTTGTTCTTGATTGTAACTTTGTTCAACAGCCTGTAGTCGATGCATATCTACATAATACCATCTTTCTTTTTCACAACAGAACCGGTGCACCCTAAGGCGACACACTAGGCCTAATAAACCCCTTATAAAGAAGTTCTTGAAATTTTTATTTCTATTCCTTCAATTCAGCTGGTGCCATACGATACAGAGGAATAGAAATGGGCCGCGTACCCGGCATCAAGTCAATACCAAAATCATTTTTTCTGTCGGGTGGCATACCCGGCAGGTCTGCAGGAAATACATCCGGAAAGTCTCGCACTACCGGTACATAATCAATAGTAGGAGTGTTTGCATCCACATCTCTCACAAAGGCCAAATATGATAAACACCCATTCCCAACCATTCGTTAGGCCTTTAAGTATGAAATTACCCTGCTGGGAACAAAATCTGGAGAACCTCTCTACTTGATCCTTGGTAACCCTAGCATCGCCAACGTCACGATCTTAGCGTGACAATCCAGAATAGCATTACATGGAGACAACCAATCCATACCCAAGATCACATGAAAATCAACCATACTAAGCAATAAGAGATCAACTCTAGTCTACAATCCCCCAATAGTTACCACACACGACTGATACATACGGTCAAAAATAATAGTATCGCCCATCGGCGTAGATATACGAACGGGTAACACTAAGGACTCACAGGGCATTTCTAAACAACGAGCAAAATAGGATGATGCGTAAGAATAAGTAGAACCAAGGTCAAATAAAATGGAAGCATCTTTGTGGCACACTGAAACAATACCTGTAACCACTACATCTTAAGCAACGGTATCTGGCCTGGCAGGAACAACATATAATCGAGCCTGACCGCTGTCTGATCTGCCTCCCCTTCTAGGGCGACCTCTAGTTGTCTGTACCCTACCCCATGCTGGCTGGGCGGATGGTGAAATAACTAGTGCGGGAGTCGCATCCTGACTCCTATGCTGAACTGGAATTCCTGACAGGCGAGGACAATATCTCTTCACATGCCCTAACTATCCATACTCAAAGCAACCCCTCTCTGAAAATGTCGGTAAGTACTGAGATAGACCCCGAGAACCAGAATAACTACCAGAAGAATATGGTACAGATGAACCCTAAACTGATGGTGCACGAGATGAACTCTGAGCTAGAAGTGCACTAAGAGAAGACTGACTCGGTCGAGCACTGTATAAACCATGGCTAGTTGATGCACCATGATGAGCTGGACGAGCCATCTGAGCAGGCCTATAAGGTCAACCCCTGATATGATAGGACTATCTCCCAGAAGGAACACCGCTGGAATCACCCAGACCACGAGACCTCTTGGCCTCCCTCTCCTCAAGCTCCTGAGTGCGGACCATTTCTAGTTGTCGAGCACTATCAACCACCTCGTCGAATTTAGCACATGATATATTTCCCAGAGTCATAACAAAACAAAACTATTGGTTGAGGCCATTAATGAACCTCCTAATCTTCCCCTCTCAATGTGAACCAACCAGAGTGCATGACGAGCCAATTCTAAAAACTACATCTCATACTGGGTCACGTACAGGTCCTCCTGATGTAAATGCTCGAACTGCCTGCGCAGTTCTTTGATGTGGGTTTTTGGCACAAACTTCTCCAAGAATAATACGGAGAACTCATGCCATGAAAGTAGTGCTGCACCAACTGGTATGCTCCTCTCATAAGTCTCCCACCATCTGAAGGCTGCTCCAGTTAGCTGAAAAGTAGTAAATGAGACCCCACTGGTCTCCAGAATACCCGATATACGAAGAATCCGCTGGCATCTGTCCAAGAAATACTGGGCATCCTCTGACTCAATTTCATTGAATGATGGAGGACGGAGTCTCCCAAACCTTTCTAGTCTCTTTTGCTTCTCGTCATTCATAATAGGACCCACCTGGGCCTGAGCAGCCGCAAACGGTTGGACTGGTAGTGCCCTCGATACTTGAAGTCCCTGCACTACCTGTTATGGAGTACGGGTGACCGGGGTATGAGTACCTCCCCCGGCCTGAGAAATGGCTGGTACAGCCTGAGCTGAAACCACCTGAGCAAGGCCAGTGCAAACAGAAAATATCTGGGCTAAAGCCTCTTGAATGCCTGGAATCACAATAGGCATAGCTGGTGCCTGAGTTGGCCACGTCGGCTCAATTATATGTGGAATCTGCTCCTTAGCTGGAGCAATTTGTGGTCCTACAGGTGTTGCTCTAACTGCTATACGAGCTACACCTCAACCTCTATAACAGCCAAGGCCTCTCGTGGCCCTAACTGGTGGCTGACCATTCGATCTAGTAGTACGTGTCCTCACCATCTGTGAGAGAATAGAATAACCAAATTTTAGTTTCCGGAATCAACAAATTTGCACGACAGAATACAAGAAATTGAAATTTTTCCTAAGGGTTGCAGCTTCTCGAAAATAAGAACAGACGTCATTGTACCGATCCGCAAGACTCTACTAAACCTGCGCATGACTCGTGAGACCTATGTAACCTAGGCTCTGGTACCAACTTGTCACGACCTAAAATTCGCATGTCGTGATGGCACTTATCTCAGTACTAGGCAAGATGATAACCTCAATAAATCACTATAATATTTTTAAGTTTGAAAACATAATATTTAGATTTAATAGAAAATCCCACAAATACTGATACAAATACACTCACAAAATCTGGTGTCACTGAGTACATGAGCATCTAAATGATAACATAGTCTGACTGATACAAACACTATATGAAAATGTAGAAGAGTACAAATAACTGAAAGGAAAGGAAGTCAAGGTCTGCGGACGCCAAAATAGCTACCTCGATAGTCTCCAACGGATAAATTCCCAAAATCTAGCAGCCGTCGTCCGTATCCGGAAGTACCTAGATCTGCACACGAAGTGCAGAGTGTAGTATGAGTATAAACGACCCCATGTACTCAAGAAGTAACAAGACTAACCTTTGGGCTGAAAGTAGTGACGATCCCAATAGGTATAGTCTAATATAGAAATGATAGTACAAAAGTGTAGACATGTTCTCAAGTTCAACAAATAAGCCTAATACAAGTAAAATATGGCATCTCTATATCTATATGTCAAAATACATGTTGTAGGTGATGTACCACAATGGAAAGCTCGTGTACTCACATTCTCAGAATACTCAATCAATCAGTACTGTATATGGCCAATCCAACCCAGGGAAGATCCATCCCTAAATATATATTACTGACAGTCAATCACTCAGTACTGTATAAGGCCAATTCATCCCAGGAAAGATCCATCCCTCAATGTATATAGTTAGGCAAGATCCATGCCCAGGGAAAATCCATCCAAAAAATATATATGATTCGGGCAAGATCCATGCCCAGGGAAGATTCATCCCTCAATATAAATTCAACCGCGCTCACTGTGTGGTGTGCAGACTCCAGAGGGGCTCCTTCAGCCCAAGCGCTATAATAGCCAGATCCAGGCATAAATAAATAAAACATGTTACGGCATGCAATCCGATCCCATAAATATCACTCAAAATCTCCAGTCCCTCGGGCTCACAATGACATTAGAATCAACCCGACATAATGATATGATGTATCAATGAATGACAATAGAGCCTAAGATATGATGTGAAAATAATAGATGTGACAGAGTATGAAATTTACATTTTTAAACAATTAATTCAACATCAATACGACCTATGTGGGTCCCAAAATAATATAGGGACGTATCCTAAACATGATCTTTAATACGAGTCTTAGCTCAATTTCTCTAACACGTGGAAGATATGTGGATAATGACATCATTATTTGATTATGCAACTCCAAGGAAATAATTAAGTCATAATTTCTATGGTGCACGCCCACACGCCCGTCACCTAGCATGTGCGTCACCTCCAAACAATTCATATAACATGTAATTCAGGGATTTATACCCTCAGAACCAAGTTTAGAAGTGTTACTTACCTCAGACCGTGTAAATTCTTTATTCCAATAAGCATTTTCCTTACGATTCGGCTTCCGAACGCCTCAAATATAGTCACAAATAATTCTATATAGTCAACACAAATTATAGGAATCAATTCCATATGAAAATACTAAATTTTCCAACAAAACATCGAAATTCAACTCAAAAATCATCAATGGGGCCCACATCTCGGAACCCGATAAAAGTTACAAAATATGAACGCCCATTCAACCACGAGTCCAACCATACCAAATTTACCAAATTCTGACATCAACTCGGCCTTCAAATCCTCAAATCTTATTTTCAAATCTCTAGACCCAAATCCTCGAATTTCACCACAAAAATACGCAATCTAGTCGAAATACTCAATAATAATTCAATATTATTGACTAAAAATGATCACAAGTGACTTACCTTAAGATTCCCCATGAATTCTCTCTGAAACATCGCCTCAACCCGTATTTGAAAAGTTCAAAATGAGAAAAATTCCCAGAACCCCTCTGTTTTGTACACTACCTAGTGTTTTCGCACCTGCAGCCTTTTTAGTCGCACCTGCAGTATCGCAGGTGCGAGAAACCAACCGCTTCTGCGGTTTGCCAAAGCCTTCACTGCCTCCGCTTCTACGACTTTAATGCCACTTCTGCGGGCTCGCTTCCGCCAGACTGAGTCCGCTTCTGTGACTTCCCATCCGCATGTGCGATCATACAGGTGCGGAAATTCCCTCGCACATGCGACCACTGTCCACACTACTCCAGCCCGCTTCTGCGATCAAAATGTCGCCTCTGCGGTCACGCACGTGCGACCAATTCCATTAAACAATGCTACAAACACGAATCGCACCCCAATTCAAGGCTAATGAAAACTAACTAATTCCAACTTATACATTTGATGCTGAAACCTATCAATTCAGCTGCGATTGAGTTCAAATTTTGCACACTGGTCATAAGTGACCTAACAGACCTATGAAAATTTTCAGAACTGGATTCCGACCCCGATATCAATAAAGTCAACTTCTGATCAAACTTCCAAACCTTCTATTTTTCTTATTTGTGCCATTTCAAGCCAAAATCAACTATGAACTTCGAAATAATTTTTCGGACATACTCCTAAGTCCAAAATCACCATACGGAGCTATTGGAATCATCAAAACTTTATTCCAGAGTCGTTTAGACATAAGTCAATATACGATCAACTATTTCAACTTAAGTTTCATCCTTGAGACTAAGTGTCTCAATTCATTTTGAAACCTCACTAGACCCGAACCAACTACTTCGGCAAGTTACATAACAACTGTAAAGCAGAAAATGAGCAATAAATGGGACAACGGGGTTGTAATACTCAAAATGAACGGCCGGATCGTTACAATTTTAATTTAGCAATTTTCTTTCATGTTGCACAATTGGTGTTCAAATTGAAATTGTCAATGAATAAACTTTGAAGGTGTTTGACTCTCCACCATTGATAGCCATTAAAAAGCTTTGAATTCGAATTTGAATTTTTAAAAACTATTATTTGTTTGGATTGGGTGTTGTTGCAGATAATTGGAAATATTATTTGGAGTTTATATCTTAATTTTGAGGGTGTTTGGTAAAGATTAGACTTGATTTTGGCTTAATTTTAGGGAGAAACTCGAAGAAGAAGAAGAAGAAGAAGAAGAAGAAGAAGAAGAAGAAGAAGAAGAAGAAGACATGACATACAATATACTTACGCAATTATATTAAAGTTGTATTAAAATTATATGTAAATTATATTTAAGTTGTATTCTGTTGTAGTTATATATTATTTTATTTGAATGTTATATGAAAGTTGAAAAAAATAGTTTTATAATGTATGAATCATTGTATGAAATTTGTATTTAAGTTATAAATACTATTTTTTTACATAAAGTTGTTGATATGTATCAAAATTGTATTAAAAGAGGAAATTTTGATTGAAATTTTAGAGAGGAAGAAGAACATACTACATACAAAATATATACAAATTTTTTACAAAATACATACAAAAGACATATTGTATAAAATTTATATGAAAATTGTATTTAAATTGTATGATGTTGTAGTTGTATTTAACTGAGTAAAAATAATGTATGAAAGTTGTAGATAAGTTATAAATAAGTTTTATATTATATAATTAGTTGTATAAAATTTATTTTTAGTCTATATATTGTGTAGATGTATCAAATTTGTACAAAATTTATTTTTAATTTGTATGCTGATGTATCACGCAAATTTATCATCATCAAATTTATATTGTTGTTGCTGCCAGTGCTATATCGATAGAGACGGAGACGTTGAATATTTTACTTAAATTTCGAGTTTGTCTTAGATCAAAAATTTAAAATTTCTTTGAAAAGCTAATGAGCAATTATACTTTTAAGAAAATTTGTACTAGATGCGTGCAATTAAATCTTCTGCAGTGACTCTAATTAATTTGACATTTAATCATTCATATGCTACAGAAAAACGTAGTATGGTTCTTATGCTATAAACAACCTCAACGATGATCATAACCACCTCATGTTAGAAACTTGAACGAAGATCCGGAACAGATAACGCGCGGGCCACTCGACTAGGACCTTATAGATCTAGACGTTAGCTAAAAGGACTTTTTGATTTGTTGTTTCTTAGGCTGGTTCGATGAGGTGTATTCACTTGATTAACCCTTTTTAAAATGTATGAATGAGCTACAGACACACATACACACACAAGTTAATGGCAGAGAATAGGGAATATGAGAATAGAGAAAAAAGAAAAAGGATAACTAAATTTCCTAATTTAAAGCACTAATAATTGATAGTACATAGAGAGAGGCAGCTGAAAATAGGGAAAGAGAAAAGGAGAGAAAAAAAGGAAAATGATGTAACTTAATCCCCTAATTTAAGGCACTAATAATGAATTGTATATAAATTATAAGCAAACCTTATTTAGGGCGGGTAGAAGGAGGTAAAATATTTTTGTCGAAATACCGAAATATCGAAAAATCTATACCGAAGGAGGTAAAATATTTTTGTCGCGGTAGAGGTAAATATCTTCTTTTTTGGTAAATCTGTGTATATCATATCAATCTATATTAATGTGTATATATTGTGCCTATCCTATGTATATCAGTGTATCAGTAATATGTTCATAATATACAAGTGATATACATGTTATATACAATGTAGTAACGTTTCTAAACTCAATTTCAGCTATGAATTTTGACTTCAAACTAGTCTAAATCACCTCAAATCTTTTTCAGATGCTGTATATAGTCTGATTTAGGTGCTTCCAACAAATTCTAAGTACACCCACTGAAAAAGAACTAGTAACAAATTTCAAATTTCGAATTCAAGCTTCAAATGAGCCTTTTAATGATGGTTCTTAAATACTTTCTTCAAGTATTCATCAAATTAAAGGGTATTAATGTCGGAATGGTTCGAGTTAAGGTGATGAGGTAGTTATTATGGAAGTTATGGTGTTTTTCTGGTGGTTGTTGGTTAGAAGTTTTCTTCGAGGAAATGTGTTGTGGTGATGATCCAAGGGTTAGAAAGGCGATGGTGTGATTGAAGGAATTTCTACCAATTTATGTTCTTTTGGGCTACTGTGGCAGAAGGAATTTCTAGGCTCACTGGGTTTGGAGAAAACTGTAGATTTGTGGTATTTTCCCCAACTATTTGGAGCTTGTCTTTATGTATTTGGCTTAAGTGGCACTTCAAACATTTACGCTGTATTTATCATTCGTAGATATACTTTCAGCAAATTTACATTCATAACTATAGTTGAATTTTATAGCAAGTCCATGAAATAAGATTGTTTTGAACTAAAATAAGAGAGCAATAAGCTCTCGTAGCTTAGTTGGTTAGAGCGCCCGCTTAGTTAACGGAAGTTTTGAGTTCGACTCTTAATAAAAAATATTTTATTTTCCTGTATTTCTATATTTCACCTTACTTGTATTCGTTGCGCGAACAAATACAGTCGATACATGTTGTATCAATTGTATACACTCATGTATACAATCGATACATGTTGTATCCTTTATATACACTCTTGTATTTCGCGTTGGTTATACAGTTGATATACAGAGACGGATGTAGTGTACTGATTACGGGTTCAACTGAATCCATAACTTTCGACGCGGAGTAAAAATTTATATGTAAAAATTCATTAAAATTGTAAAAATAGTAGATATGAACCCATAACTTTAAAAATATAATGAGTTCAATGTTAAAAATCTTAAAATTGAACCTATAAGATTTAAATCCTGGATCCACCTCTGTTGATACATATTGTATTTGTTGCACGAATGAATACAACTGCGCGAACGAATACAATTGATACATATTGTATTCGTTGCGCGAACGAATACAATTGACATAAGTTGTATTCATTGCACGTTTGAATACAATTGATACAAGTTAGTAACAATTAAATAGTAGCTACGGATGGTAATTAGACAAATTATAGTTACTAGGTCTGGATTCAGATACCTTAGTAGGATATAGGAGAATTAGATACCACCACAACAACATCAACAAACCCGATATAATCCCATAAATGGTAATTTGAATGTGTTTGGAATTTAGGTTCTTATCGTTTTTTAGGAATCGGATTACTATTATTATGTCATATAAGTTGGGCATTAAAACACGACTCAAAGACCTTAATGGAGCTTCGAGTTTATCTTACTTGTGTCTGTATTTCCTCATAGATCTACACATATCCTAAATGCACCACCTAAATATATGCTAAGTCCCTATCTCATTGTTGATTATTTCTAAAGTTATAGCACTTGCCACTTACCACTAGTCAATGTTATGCCTAATTTACTACCTGTTTCTTAAGCTTCTAATGAAAATGTTGAAACTCTCCTCTTATTATATGTCCATGTTGGCATTGTGGCAAATTGTCACACTCCTCAAATATCAGATTACTAAACGTGATTTCTCAAAAAAAGGGAAGTACAAGGCAAATTGTAATGCTTATTTTGCCTTCTCATTCTTATATAAGCCTTCAGTAGGAGAGTTTTTCGAATAGTGAATAAAATTTTGGAAAACACAGAAGTTTAAAGACAATTCTGATGTGTATAAACTACTCATTCTCCAGTTGTATTTACAACAAGCTTACAACAAAAAATATTCAGATCAAATATGGTAAACACAAGGTCTTTATTTCTTGTTCTTTTTCTGGTTTTTAACTCCCCACCTAAAATACACACAAGAACTACACGCGCTTTCTACTACTAGTAAATACTGATTTTGTTCATGCTTTTGCAGTAGCAATACTGATAATGTATTCAATCTCCTCTGCTACTTCTTTCATGGAAGGCCTGTTTTGTCTTCTTTCCTCTAAGCAACTCACAGCCAGAAAACCAAGTGCCTTCATTGTCTCCAACTGCAAGCTGCTCGCTCCCTCCTTCAACGCAGGGTCAACAGCATCCATTATTCTCTCTTCCTCTACCAACCTTTGCACGTATACAGCTAAGTTCACATCATCCTGCGCTCGATCAAAGTCTATTGCTTTTTGGGATGTCAGGAGTTCCAACAAAACAACCCCAAAACTGTACACATCGCTCTTGTCTGTCAATTGATAGTTCCTGTAATACTCAGGATCGAGATAACCAAGGGTACCCTGAGCACAGGTGGAGACATGACTCAAGTCTGCATGCGCCAACCGTGAAAGGCCAAAGTCTGAGACCTTAGCATTCAATCTTTCGTCGAGCAAAATGTTGCTAGACTTGACATCGCGATGGTAAATGGGAGGAACTGCAGAGAAGTGCAGGTAAGCAAGTCCCTCTGCAGTTGCGTGGGCGATGCTGAGCCTGCAATCCCATGTAAGAAGTTTACGATTTGGACCTTGCAAATGATCACTGAGAGTTCCATTGGGAATATACTCGTAAACCAGCAATGGCTGTTCAAGCTCAACACAACAGCCTAAAATGCGCAAGAGGCACTTGTGGTTAACCTGACAAAGTATTCTAACTTCATTGAGAACTTGATCAGTGCCTTTAGTATTCCCCAGCTTGGCACACTTTACAGCAACATCCCTACCATCATCAAGTACACCTTTGTAAACTTCACCATAACCCCCTGCACCAAGAAGGCGATCCCTGGAGAAATTGTTTGTTGCTTTCCTGATTTCTTTGCCTGTAAACAACTTGGCATTTTTTACACCCCCAGAGCTAAGAATATCTTCCCGTTCGCGAGCTAGCCGATCTTGGGCATCCTTAATTCGCTTGTGACGTCTGTACACAAAAACTGCAATTACAGCAGCAATCACTGCCACACCCAGACCTGATGTCAAACCTGCAAATCCAATAAACATTAAAGGTGGGGATACTAGTAAGTTTAGCAAATATTTAACACCAAAAACAATATTGATCAACCAAGTTGAAAAACAAATGACATTAACCGTGTCAAAGGTAAAAACCTTAGAGCTTAACTTATTTTTACACTATCATGTTACCTAAAAGATATCTAAGGGTAACTTCAATTATAGGTAGGATTTATAATTTTGAAAATAAAGCTTATTACTTGCTACAACAAGTAAAAGAGGCTTGATAATGTAAAAATTCTTTACACTGTCAGCGTCAGTGTATATACATTAAAGGCAAAATACATAAGTTACCTCTGAACTATAGACCAAATCCCTGTTACACACTTTTTGCAGACGAAAATTACCTTACACACTCAACCTTTTTATAGTGTAACTAAGACACACCTTTTTTATTACGTGGCACACACGTGATTTGCACGCAAAAAAACGCGTTAACACTATAAAACACTTTTAAAAGTGTATACCTAAGTGGCACATGTCAAAAATTATATTTTATCTTTTTTTTTTGTTGTCATCCCTGTTGTCTTCTTTGTTGGACCCGCCGTCTCCTTTTCTCTTCTCCATGATTTTAGCGGCTAAATTCGATGATCTTAGCGATTCGAACAAATTAGCAGCTGAAAATGACGGTGCCATCGAATTGGATTCCGGTGATGCGACATCGTCGTGGTCGAATATATTGTCGAAACTGCTATTAGAGATTATACAGCGAGTGGAGGCTTCTAAGGACCGTTGTCCGCTCCGTCAATATAGGTGCCACCATATTCAGGCAAAAGGAGATTGAAAATTTAGAACTTTTTGGTGTTAATCTCATAGCAGAGCACGTGAAGATTTATGACTCACTTTTTCTTTGCTTTCTTTTGATTGAGATTTTATTTCTATGTCTTCGAATTATCCGGTTTGTCAATAAATTCGAATTTTATTTCTTTGTCTTCAATTCGAATTTGTTTTGGGCTTTGTACTGTATGTTAAAGGTCTCATTATCCGGGCATTATCTCTTATGACCATCGTCGCACACTGTTACTTCTAAAGTGTTAGATCTGACAAATTTTGGTTTGACTTGTGGCTCTGACTTTTGTGGTGGTCGTCGGAGGGGAAGATGGAGATAGAAGAGATGGGGTTGAAGAAGATGAGGGTATATGTGTATTTTTACGTTTTTTATTATTATTTTAAGTTAATGACACGTGTCACGGCCTTATTGGCGCGTGACATTACACATAATATAGTAAACTGGTCAAGGAAAAAAAGGTGTATCTTAGCTACACTCCGGAAATGTTGAGTGTGTAAAGTAATTTTCGTTCGCAAAAAGTGTGTAACATGGATTTGGTCTATAGTTTAGGGGTAACTTACGTATTTTGCCTACATTAAAACTCAAAAGCTTACACCAAATTAATAGATGAATGTCATTCGCACATACACTTTCTCACTAATGTCTAATGTCAATAGGTAGATAAATGAATAAACTTTCAGTTATGATAAGCTATTTAAAGTCTCAAAAACAGAGTAATCTGATCATATTTACATGTAATTAAGAATCAGAAAAAGGTTAATTAAAGATCGTGTGCCCAAATATATAATACCTGCTATAAGTGCAGTGTGGTCGCTACCACAACCATCAGAATCTTCGCATGTCACATCTGCTTATCATAGAAGTCAGAAATAGTTAAAAACAGTGACACCTAAATGGAACACCCCATATTCAGATAATAAATTTATTTTTTATTGATAATAAGCACTAATTACCCTGGGCGCATAACGCGGCAATTGGGTCCCAATGAAATCCGGAGTGGCAGAAACATCTGCTGATACCTCCATTTGAATTCGGGTCGGGCGTACAAGTCGAGTCAGAATCACAGTCGGACTGGGCCCCACAAACTGGCTCCGGCGGCGAAACCCACTGCAATTCCAACCCTGGNGCTTTCTTTTGATTGAGATTTTATTTCTATGTCTTCGAATTATCCGGTTTGTCAATAAATTCGAATTTTATTTCTTTGTCTTCAATTCGAATTTGTTTTGGGCTTTGTACTGTATGTTAAAGGTCTCATTATCCGGGCATTATCTCTTATGACCATCGTCGCACACTGTTACTTCTAAAGTGTTAGATCTGACAAATTTTGGTTTGACTTGTGGCTCTGACTTTTGTGGTGGTCGTCGGAGGGGAAGATGGAGATAGAAGAGATGGGGTTGAAGAAGATGAGGGTATATGTGTATTTTTACGTTTTTTATTATTATTTTAAGTTAATGACACGTGTCACGGCCTTATTGGCGCGTGACATTACGCATAATATAGTAAACTGGTCAAGGAAAAAAAGGTGTGTCTTAGCTACACTCCAGAAATGTTGAGTGTGTAAAGTAATTTTCGTTCGCAAAAAGTGTGTAACATGGATTTGGTCTATAGTTTAGGGGTTAGTTACGTATTTTGCCTACATTAAAACTCAAAAGCTTACACCAAATTCATAGATGAATGTCATTCGCACATACACTTTCTCACTAATGTCTAATGTCAATAGGTAGATAAATGAATAAACTTTCAGTTATGATAAGCTATTTAAAGTCTCAAAAACAGAGTAATCTGATCATATTTACATGTAATTATTTATCAGAAAAAGGTTAATTAAAGATCGTGTGCCCAAATATATAATACCTGCTATAAGTGCAGTGTGGTCGCTACCACAACCATCAGAATCTTCGCATGTCACATCTGCTTATCATAGAAGTCAGAAATAGTTAAAAACAGTGACACCTAAATGGAACACCCCATATTCAGATAATAAATTTATTTTTTATTGATAATAAGCACTAATTACCCTGGGCGCATAACGCGGCAATTGGGTCCCAATGAAATCCGGAGTGGCAGAAACATCTGCTGATACCTCCATTTGAATTCGGGTCGGGCGTACAAGTCGAGTNTTAAAAGGTTGGTAAAATGTTTTGAAATCCTGCTCTTGCATTTCATGTGCCATTACTTATTGGTTTCTCTGTCCTCGTATTCTTTGGATTTTGAAATTATTCATTTTCCATTCTGTTATAGGTGAGAGCAAAAAGGAGACAATAAAAAATGGAAGTACTTATTTTATATGTACCTACTTTTTAAAAAAAATTATTAATATCTAAAGTAAGATAATTTCAGACAAGTTGTTTCTTCTTTGCTTTTCCTCCTCCTCCTGCTCTCCCTTCTTCCTCTTCTTAGCTGCGGTAAAAATAGAAGTGACGGTTGAATGTATTTGGTATTTGTGAGCAGATTTTAAAGTGTTTTAAGGGTAGTGAGCCTCTATGGCGCTCCTTTCTTTGCTACTGCATAGAGTTTCTTCACCTTCTTCTTCTTAGTTACGAAATGAGTTTGCTAGATTGTAGTTATTTTGATAAATTGATGATTGGAGTTTGTTCTTTATGATATTTCGAAGTTATGTTTCAAATTTTAGCTCATTTAGAATAGATTTGGAGTTTGAATCATGTATTGCATTATTATAATTCGAAGAACAAGTATTTGTTTCTGGACAATTTGCACTTCAGACTAAGTAGTCTTAAATGCATGCAAAATTTTGAAGTGCTCAAAATTTGGATGTGTTTCAGACTAATTAGAAGTGTATCTTAAATGCATTTTGTGGGCCTAAGTAAGTTTGTTTTGATGATTGACAAATGAACTCAAGAATGAACCAGATCCATACACAGTGTACACAGACACAGGCAGATTCGAGCACAAGGCATGCACGTGAAGGAGATAAGCTTAAGTGGTTGTATCCGATATCTCATGAACGAAAATGTTGCATAATTGATAAGGAACAGGACTCCTTACTCGAAAAGAACTCTATCCTAGATAAGGGAAGAGTTAGAAGTTGAAGATAACTAGAACTCTTCCACCAAGGAAGAGTAAAGCATTAGACTTCTAGTTATTTCCTATTCTACTAACTCTATATATTTCAGGATGTTCTCATTTTACATGTATGCACAAACGTTGAAGTTAAATGTGCGTCGAGAGCAAAATAGCAAGGCATTTTTCAAGCAATTCTTGTGTGATTCAAGTGTGCGAACCTGAAGCTACATGAACCAGATAGAAGAACCAGTTCCAAGTGTCTATCTTTTATTCTAGTTTATTTGTAGTAGGGGTTTTGAGTTGTATCTTTTAGCTTTCTTTAGAAGCATTTGTACTAGGTACTCTGAGTGTAGTGTTCAAGTTAGAGTTAACTTGAAATTATCGCAACAGTCTNCTGCGGCCATCTACTCACGGGCAACGACGAATCCAGGTTCACGAAGCTCCGGTAAGCCCGACAACCAGATTCCCTGAACCAAATCATGTACGACGTGGACGATCCACCCGCCTTGAACGTACAGCAAATCGGCGCGTTCCGGCACGCGCCAACCGCTCCACCATTACCCGAACTACTCCCATTCACGTAAGCGTGACACAAGCTCGCCGAGGAGCAATTCAGGGGTGACCTCAGCAAAGTTTCGGAACAGTTGAGGAAAACGATGGTGTTGCTGCTAGTGATGTTAAAAGGGAGAGAGGAATTCAGCTGAACCCCAATAGTGGAAATATCCTGTGTGATGCNTTGATTGTATGAAGTCTTGGAAAACATCCTACCGGATAGTAGGTTGTGATTTTTTTACCTTTTGAGCCAGGTGTTTTTCACGTAAAAATACTTGTGTTCTTTACTTTCTGCATTTATTATTCTGCAACAGTAGTATAATGAACACATAGAAGAACCAGATCCTTCTATAATCTGTGCATGCGAAAAATTGGACACCACACAAATTATCCCCCCCCCCCTCTTATGTGGTATTGAAGTTAAAACATCAATTGGTATCAGAGCANACAATTGGTATCAGAGCTGGTTATCCTTGAAGAGGCTAACACCTTAGGAGAAAATCAAGATGAGTGCACCACTTGAAAATTGGGAAGGGTAATCCACTACAAGGCCACCACTCTTTAATGGCCAGTACTTAGGGGTGTTCATAAAAATCCGAAAAACCGAACCAAATCGAAAACCGAACCAAATTGACCACAAAAAAGTTGATACTTTTTAGGTTTGGTTTGGTTTTGATTTTGAATTTTAAAAATCGATCAAATTTGGTTTTTATTTTTAATTAAACAATAACCGAAAACAATCAAACCAAACCGACTATAGAAGTAGCTATTTAAATTTATTATTATACCTAATATATATATATATATATATATATATATGTGTGTGTGTGTGTGTGTGTGTGTGTGTATTTTTATACAAAGTTTCTAAAATTCTATGGTACATATTAATCGTTTGTATTTTTATTCTAGTTTTTTGCTATTATAATAATCTAATTCTTAGCTTTTACATTCTAGTTTGATTGATAGTTTTCTTTTGCTAAGTACAAGAATTTATTTTATGTTAAAAATAATTAATTTTTAATTGAATACTTAAATTATTCATCACTATTTGATTCAATTATCATCAATATATCTTGGTAAATGATAGATTTCTCAAAGAGCAATTGGTTTGATAGTGTTATGTTGAAAATGTAGTCTCCGGAATATGTGTTTGGTAGTGTATGTCTCATTTTTAAGGAAAAACTCGATAAATAACCGAAAACCCGAAAAACCAACAAAAACCGACAAAAACCGAATTGATAAAAAACCGACTTAATTAGTTTGGTTTGGTTCTAATATTTGAAGAACCGACTCACTTGGTTTGGTTTCTTTTTAGGGAAAAACCGATCTAAATCGAACCATGAACACCCCTACCAGTACTATTCTTGGTGGAAGAACAGGATGAGAGATCACATACAGGGAGAGGACTATATTGTCATTGATGGTCTACCGGCTACTTTGAAGAAAAATACTGAAAGAGTAGATGTGCCAAAGACAAGAGCTTATTGCAATGCTGAGGATTTGAAGAAATGGGAAAAGAATGCCAAGGCCAAGAAATGGCTTATTTGTGGACTTGGTCCAGATGAGTACGGCAAAATCCAAGGTTGTTCCACTGCTAAGCAAATTTAGGACACACTACAAGTGGTCCATGAAGGAACAACTCAGGTGAAGAGATTAAGAGGAACTCTATTGTACTCTCAGTATGAGAACTTTGTTATGAAGGATGGAGAAACCATTCACGAGATGTACACAAGGTTCAAAATCTTGACAAATGAACTAAAATCTCTTGGAAGGATTATCCCTAAAGAAGAAAGAGTTGAGAAGATACTTACTAGGGTCTTGCCTATCACTTGGGAAAGTAATATCACTGCCATCCAGGAATCAAAGAATATTGCCATTCTCCCACTAGATGAATTGGTTGGGAATCTTACTGCCTATGAACTTAGGAGACAAACCATGAAAATAGATGTACCTAAGAAGAAAAGGAGCTTGGCACTCAGAATCATTGAAGGTTCTGATCTAGAAGATGATGAAATGCCTATGATCACTAAAGACTTCTAGAAGTACCTAAGGAGAGGAAAGGGTTCTTCAAGAAGTGAAAGCTACAGGAAGGCAAAAGCTCCTGAGAAGCATACCAATCATGGCTGCCACAAGTGTGGAAAGACTGATCACATGATCAAAAATTGTCCTTTGTGGGAAATTACATGGAAGAAAGAAAGAGCTGAACGAAGGAATAGGAAGAAAGAACAGGTTTAACCCAAGAAAAGTAACAACAAAGGATCAACCAAGGTTATGGTCACTACTTGGAGAAAAAGCTCAGATGATGATGATGATGAACGAGCACTTATGACCATTGGATAATCTGATGAAAAAATTGAGGTAAGTATTTTTCATCTCAAAGACAAGATTAAATTTTTGTCTAAAGAAAGGTTATCTGAGTTACTACTAGATCTAATTGATGAGTCTGAGAATGCGAATAATGAAAAGTAGCAGCTGTCAAAAGAATGTGTGATTTTGAAAGCTAAGTGCAAAAACCAAAGATGAAGAATTTGACATGTTCATTTTTTTTGTTAGAAAAACTCAAAAATAACTAGGTAATCAACTTGCATCAATTAGGTCTGATCATGGTACTGAATTTGAGAATGCTAAATTTGCTTAATTTTGTGATGAGCATGGTATAAATCATAACTTTTCTGCTCCAAGGACTCCACAACAAAATGGAGTAGTTGAAAGAAAGAATAAGATATCGAAAGAAATGGCTAGGACTATGCTTCTTTCTAGTAAACTGCCTCATAGCTTCTCAGCAGAAGCTGTGAACACTGCAGGTGCATGACTAGACATCTTGTCGAGAAGACTCCATATGAGTTACTTAAAGGGAGAAAGTCAAATATATCTCATCTTCGGGCATTTGGATACAAGTGCTTTGTGCACAATAATGGTAAGGACTCCCTAGGTAAATTTGATCCCATTAGTGATGAGAGAGTATTCTTGAAATATTTTTCATATAGTAAAGCTTATAAGATTTATAATACAAGAACTACGTGTGTAGAAGAAAGTGTACATATATTTTTTGATGAAACTAACACTCTTTATGAGAGATAGGAGCATGATGATGAAGCAATTGGGCTAGTAAGAAACTCAAATAAAACCACAGCCCAGATTGAAGCTGCACCAGAGGAAAGAACATGTGATGGAACAAGTCCTTCCACCCAGGGAAACCTGATAGGGGGAACTGAACAAAGAGGAATTGATCCTCAAACCTCGAGGGAACTTGTCCATGAACCTGTTCCTCAGCAACAAAACATTGAAGGGACATTTAGGGGAAACCAACTGGTTGTGAAACCTTACAAGTATCAAAGTTCTTATCACATTGAAAATATTGTTGAGGCTTTGTAGGATGTAGATTGGGTGAATGCAATGGAAGATGAACTCAACCAATGAGAGAAGTCAAGTTTGGCATCTAGTACCAAGACCCAAGGACAGATCAGTAATTGGCACAAAATGGGTCTTCAGAAACAAACTTGTCGAAGATGGAACAGTTACAAGGAACAAGGCAAGATTGGTGGTTCAAGGATATATTCAAGAGGAAGGCATAGACTATGATGAGACTTTTGCTCCGGTTGCAAGATTGGAAGCAATTAGACTCCTTATAGCCTTTGTTGCTTATATGGAATTCACTCTCCATCAGATGGATGTCAAGAGTACCTTCCTCAATGGATATCTAAAGGAAGAAGTGTTTGTCAAGCAACCTTCGGGCTTTGAAAGAAAGGAATGTCCTAATCATGTGTACAAGCTTGATAAGGTAATTTATGGGCTCAAGTAGGCTCCAAGAACATGGTATGAAAGATTGTAAAAATTCTTGCTTGAGCATAGCTACAAGAGAGGTAAAATTGACAATATTTTATTCTTGAAGGAAAAAAGTAAAGATCTCTTGGTAGTTAAGAAATATGTTGATGATATAATCTTTGGAGCAACTACTGATAGGTTAAGTAGAGAATTTGCTAAACTAATGGGGAATTTGAAATGAATATGATGGGTAAGCTTAATTTCTATTTAGGCTAACAAATTAAACAAAATTCAAATGCAATTTTGATCCATCAGCAGAAGTATGTGAAAGAGTTTCTTAAAAGGTTTAAAATGGAAGACTCCAAAGAAATTGGCACTCCTATAACAACAACCACAAAATTGAATATGTTGATCAGAATATGTATAGGGCAATAATTGACTCTTTGTTATATCTCACTGCTAGTAGACCTGACATTATTTTCAGTGTAGGCCTTTATACTAGATTTCAGGCAAATCCAAAGGAGTATCACTAGACTGATGTCAAGAGGATCTTAAGATACCTAAAAGGCACCACTGACCTCTGTATATGGTATCCAAAAGGTAGTAATTTCAACTTAGTAGGATATGATGATGCTGATTATGCAGGCTTTCTTGTGGATAGAAAGAGCACCTCAGGTATGGCACACTTTCTTGGCTCATGTCTTGTGTCTTGGGCCACTAAAGAACAAAAATGTGTGGCCTTGTCTACTATTAGAGCTGAGTATATGGTTAATGCCTCATGTTGTGCTCAATTGTTGTGGATCAAATAACAATTAATGGACTTTGAAATTGATGTAGGTTGTATCCCCATCTTTTGTGATAACACCAGTGCAATTAGTATGACCAAGAACCTGGTTCATCATAAAAGAACTAAGCACATAGATGTTAGGCATCATTTTATAAGGGACAACTATGAAAAAGGTTTGATCACTGTGGAATTTTGTGCTACTGATAAGAAAATAGCTGACATGTTCATAAAAGCTCTAAGTAGAGATCACTTTGAAAGGAACATGTTAGAATTAGGGATGATTAAGATCACCTAAAAGGAACCAGTTCTAACTCAATGTTTGGTTAGATAGTTTGTGAATTTTTGTAATTAATTAGATTAGGTTTTTCTCAGTATCATACTTTTACTAGTATACTCTTATGTCAAGTGCTAAAATATCTCATTAATCTTTAATGATATTATCTTTATTTTCTTAGAAAATTCAGACTTACACGAGAATTCTCAGTAAAGAACCTGGTTCATCAAGATTACATGGTATGTACTCTCCACTTCTCATATTTTGAAATAATTGTATTTGGGTCATGAGCAAAAAGAAAATCCTATTCAATCCTAACCTCCCTCAAGCATATCTATTACGAACAAGCCAGTTTCACCTAAAAGAGAGTCCCCAACGCCATAATTGCCTAGATTCTAGGGAAGTCTCCAACATCTTTTCAAACTGACTCATAGTTTGATTAGACTTCTGAGCTTCTGAAAAGCTTCTGTTACCCACTTAAATTGTCCCTCTTTAAATTGATTTGGCCTTATATATTTTCTCACTTCTAATTTTCAACTCGCCAAATAACTCTCTCCTTCTTCTCTCATCTCTTCTATACATACATCTGTACATATCAATGGCAAACCTGTCTGAAAATCCCTCATCACCACCCAAAGAATCATCAACCACACCATCCATTACACCTTCAACCACACCCACCTCTAAGAAAGAAAGGGTCAAGATGCTTGCTCGTAAAGTAGTCGCAGGAGGATAACAAATCAAGAAAATAAATGAGCAATTAAGGGCAATCCAGGCGGAAGAACCCCAAAAATCTGAAGAATCATTTAAGTCTGCAAATAAGGGGGAAGAAATTGTTTCATCTTAAATAGAGAAAGTAACTTCTGGTCCTAAGATTGCGTTTTGAAATAATTTTTAGGGGTTGTTGAGAATCTGGAGAACAGATTTGTTATGGTTGGAACTATTGTTGGGGTTGAAACCACTTAATCTGGAAAATTTGGTGGTAAAAATAAAAAGAAAAAAGAAAAGAAGAGTGAGGGTGCTCAAGGTAGTGTGAGGGGAAAGGAAAAGAAAGAGTATTTGAATCTTCACCTACTCCTGCCGAGTTGACTGAGGAGACTGGGCTATGGTGTTGTAGAGTAAGGATGTTGCTGAGTAGGAAGAAAATTGGAGAGAAAAAGGGAGTAGTGGGTCTGGAGATGCAAGTGCAGCTGAGGGGATGGTTAGGTTAAGGAAGAGGTTTCAAGAACATGTTCCATCTATGCAGGAACCTCTTAAAGACCTACTAAAGCGAGTGTCTGACAGCTACAATCCGAAAAAGAAGAAAAGTTTAGGAGTTAAAATTCCTGGAATTGAAAGGGCAAACAAGAAGAGAAAGGCTGCCTCTTCTATTCCTGTAGAGGCTCCTCCTACAAGAGGAAGAGCTACAAAGAGTCAGAAGAATCAGAGTGAGGCTGAACTGGAAAGAGCCTTAGAAGAGAGTAAAACAAAAGTTGTTGCAAAGGGAAAGAAGAAAGTGAGTGAGCCTGTTGAGGCAATTGAAATTGAGGAGATGGACCTGGTTCTTCATGATGAAGACAAGGCAGAGGTGGTGAAGGTTTTGACTCCAAAGGCAAAGAAAAGAAAGACTTCCAAAAAGAAGTCATCTTCAAAGACTGTTAATGCAGAGCCTTCTACCTTGGCAAAAAGAACCAGGTCTTCCACAAAATCTAGGAAAATGCAAATAGTGGAGAAAGAGAAAAGTGAAGAAGAAGAAGAAGAAGAAAAAGAAGAAGAAGAAGAAGAAGAAGAAGAAGAAGAAGAAGAAAAAGAAGAAGAAGAAGAAGAAGAAAAAGAAGAAGAAGAAGAAGAAGAAAAAGAAGAAGAAGAAGAAGAAGAAAAAGAAGAAGAAGAAGAAGAAGAAAAAGAAGAAGAAGAAGAAGAAGAAAAAGAAGAAGAAGAAGAAGAAGAAAAAGAAGAAGAAGAAGAAGAAGAAGAAGAAGAAGAAGAAGAAGAAACTGATGAAGAGCATGACAAGATGGTTAAGTTTTGGAAAAGAACCATCTTGAAGGGTAGACTCCTTAGGGACTTGGAGGAGGAAGGCATGGTGATACTGCTAGAAAAACTAGAGCTACAGAGTTGGAAGGACATGGTCCTTCAGATGGAAGGAAGACCTGTCGGAACTGAGATTGTGAAGTTCATGGAAGGGGGTGACCAGTGTGGTGAAGGGGGTGATTGAGAGCTTTGACGATAAGGAATTGGGAGAGATTATGTGAGTACCTGTTGAAGGGTACAATGATTAGAGAAAGCTGAAATGACAAAGCCTAGAACCCCCC
>AWOL01S0011582.1:89150-123644 GCA_000715115.1 Nicotiana otophora
AACCCAAGGTTGTGTACAAAAGTGAGATAAAACCTTCCCACAAAGTGCTTTTTGAAGTTGTTAACAAGGCTGTGCTGCCCAGGCAGGAAAGAAGGCAGATTGTCACCTTCATGCACCTTGTCCTTATGGAATGCCTGGATAGTGGGAGGCAGATAAATTGGACAGGGTTTATCATCCAGCTCCTGGATAGGGTTCTAACTTGCACTAAAACTCATGCCATACCCTATGGTTTCATTATCAATGTTGTGCTTGCTCACTTTAAGGTACCCCTCATGAAATGGAATATTAGTACAAACAAAGATGACTTTGGGGACAACACCTTAACTGCATATGACTATAAAGTCCATATTGCTCCCAAAGAACCTGGTTCATCCAAGAAGGTGCCTGTGAACAGTAAAGTGAGAGCCTTGGTGTAAGAGAGGGGCTAAGGATGCTGAGATTGAGAGGCTGAAGAAGAGGCTGGCTGAAGTAAAAACTGAGGGGGATGATCTCAGGATTGAGATTGCAAAGGAGAAGGAGAAGAATGAAGACATTCTTCATGATATGTTGAAGCTGCTTCAGGCCAGAAACCAAGAACCTGTTCCTTCCCAGCCTTAAACCCTTCCTAGCCTAGTTAGAAAACCAGTGACCCGAATGAGATGTTTGTTTTGTACTTTTTACTCATGGTGCAGTACTGTTATTTCCTTTTATGCTTTGTGGATGACTATTATCAATGCTAATCAACTGCATTTGCTCTAATTATTTGGTGATATTTTTTAGATGGCTAATATCCTTAGATTGATAAAGAGAAAATTGAATCCATGATTGCATTTGAAGTAGCCCCAGTGGCCATAAGTAAGATCTAATAAAATCTTGTTATCTAACATAATTATGTAACTTTTCGATGATGCCAAAAAGGTGAAGATAGGTTGTGCTTTTTACTCTGGACTGTGATGTTTATAACCTAATGAACCTGGTCCTTGATGATTTCTGACCTTTAAAATGAAAAGTGTTCTAACATTGTGTCGATATTAAGTTAAGTTGAAACAGGTCTCATGCTAATGAAAAGCACAGAGTTTGTCATCATCAAAAAGAGGGAATTTTTTGGCCTAAGTAAGTTTGTTTTGATGATTGACAAAATGAACTCAAGCATGAACTAGGTCCATATACGGTGTACACTGACATGGGCAGATTCGAGCATAAGGCATGCACGTGAAGAAGATAAGCTTAAATGGTTGTATCTGATATGTCCTGAATAAAAAGGTTGCATAATTGATAAGGATTAGGACTCCTTGCTCGAAGAGAACTCTATGCTAGATAAGGGAAGAGTTAGAAGTTGGAGATAAAACTCTTTCACCAAGGAAGAATAAAACATTAGACTTTTAGTTATTTCCCATTCTACTAACTCTATATATTTCAGGATATTTGCATTTTACAGGTATGCACAAACGCTGAAGTTAAACGTGAGTTGAGAGAAAAATAGTAAGGCATTTTGCAAGCAACTCCTGTGTGATTCAAGTGTGTGAACCTAAAGCTACATGAACCAGATAGAAGAACCAGTTCCAAGTGTCTGTCTTTTATTCTAGTTCAATTGTAGTTGAACTTTTGAGTTATACCTTTCAGCTTTCTTTAGATGCATTTGTACTAGGTACTCTTTGTGTAGTGTTCAAGTTAGAGTTAACTTGAAATTACCGTAACAGTCTGAGGCTGGTTGCCACAAAGGGTTAGAGGTAATCCTAAGGTTTATAAGAGTTTTGTAAATGCTGTTTTTGGCTCAATGATTTAGTGAATTGATGAGAAAAATCCTATTGGATAGTAGGTCTTGATTTTTTCACCTTTTGAGCCATGGTGTTTTTCACGTAAAAATACTTGTGTTCTTTACTTTCTGCATTTATTATTCTGCAACAGTAGTATAAGAAACTAATAGAAGAACCAAGTCCTTCTATAATTTGTGCACGCAAAAAATTGGATACCACACAAATCCCCCCCCCCCCTCCTCTTGTATGGTATTAAAGTATAAAATAACACATTCTTTTGTACTTCAGACTAATTCGTCTTAAGTGCATGTAAAACAATTGATTGCACTTCAGACTAACTAGTCTTAAGTGTAATTTTTGTACTTTAATTTTTACACTATATAACTTTAGATGCAATTGTCTGAAGTTTGCACTGCCAGGGGAGAACTTCATGCGCGATTATTGCCTAAAATTTGTAACTTCATCTCTGAAGTTTTCACTATCACGAGCAGAACTTCAAACGCAAAAACTACCAAGATTGTTTTACTTCAAACACGATATACATTTTTGTATAATGTGGGTATAAATTTAATGATGGCCTAAAAATCAAATATATTTACACTTCCCCCCAGATAGAACGGCCTTAGTAGCCTGTTTGGCCAAGCTTCTCTCAAAGGCAAAATTATTTTTTTTAAAAGTGTTTTTTCCTCAATTTGAGGTGTTTGGCCAAGCTTTTTATGGGGGGAGGGGGGGAAGTATTTTTAGCTAGAAGCAGAAGTAATTTTTAAGAAGCAAAAATAAGTAGCTTCCTACCCAAAATATCCTTAGCAAAATATTATATATACCAAAATAACCTTACTTAGAGCCTATTTGGCTAAGCTTCTAGGATGCCAAAAGCGTTTTTTTGTCAAAAAGAATATTTATTTGAAAATATGAGGTGTTTGGGCAAAACAGAAAAGTACTTTTGAGCAGCACCAGAAGCAGTTTTTCTGCTTTTGGGAAGAAGCTGCAAATTATAGCTTCTTCGCAGAAGCTGAAGCTGAAGCTGAAGCAGAAAATTAATATTTTCAAGACAAAAATTTCCTTACCATAAAATTATATTTTCTAAATTATCCCTTATTAATTTAACCTTTACTTTTTTTAATCTCTATCATCTTTTCTTCTCGTTTCTATTTTTACTTTTTTTTATATTCTTCTTCTCTTATTCCCTCTCTAATATAAATATAAATAGATCTCTTCTTTTCTCTTTTGTTGTTTCTTCTTTTCTTCGTCTCCTATTACTCTTTGAAATAACAAGCACTTTCTTCATAAGGTATAATTTTTTTTATAGTATACCAATATTATATGATCTCCAGTTTGTATTTTATTTGTATTTTAATTTTTGCGTGCATGCATATAATATAATTGACATAATGCAATACTACCTAGTTTGTTATTTTCTCAAGAATTAATAGTGTTTTCATAACTTGTAAGCATATATGTTCCTATCAATATTATTGCTTTTATATACTTATATATTATATTGATTAAAATATGTAATACATATTACTTTATATTCGAATTACATAAAACTAAAAAGTTAATTAAATTATTTTATAATAAAAATTTAAAATTTCTCTTTTTAAATAAAGCTAATTGTAAACAAACGTTTACTGTCCTTTATAGTAATTTGACACTCAAGAGTACTTTTTGAAAAGATTGGCCAAACACAATTTGCTTATCGAATTTTGCAAAAAGTATTTCTCAAACAAATTGGCCAAACACAAACTGCTAATTTTCAAGAGTACTTTTTTTGAAAAGCACTTTTGAACAAAAGTACTTTTCAAAATAAGTAATTTTTGGCATCTTGGCTAAACGGGCTCTTAGTTTAAACTATTAAGTAATATATAATGATTTTTGGGATGAACTTTCATATTTATTGAATAATCTTTTGATATATTTAAATTATCTTGAAAGAATAAAGTACTTTACAATTTTATTTTTACATTTTACTTAATAAAATAAAACTCTAGTTATTGTCTTTTGCAATAAATATTTGTGATTATTTATCTACTTATATAACATTAACTACTAAGGCCTCATTTAATTTTTTAAGATTAAGACATCTGAATCTGAATACACATCTGACTATTAAGATGTGTATTAAAATCTAAATACTAAATGATTAAGACTGTTTATTTTTTAACATCTGAATGTATAAAATTTATCGTTATTTACAAATTAATAAACATAAAATTCAAATAAAATACTAATTAATATAGTATATATTCTATCAATAAATATATATATTTTAAAAATATGGTAGTTAGTATTGGTGATGGATAACAATGGTGCTTGTGAATGCTGACTAGAGGCAGTGATTGGTGGTGGTTTTGGTTTATGGTGGCAGTTCTGAGTAGTAGCTAGTGATAATTAGTAGTGATGGAGATTATGATTGAGAATGGTGGTGGTAGGTGGTAATAATTAATAATGGTGGGTGGTTGAAGTGGTTGTGATTGAGGAAGGTGGTGGTAGTTTATAATGGTGGGCAATAACGATCCAACTTATCGTTTTGAGAATTTACGTCCCGTTCAGCGGCTTAAGGTATCGAGTAGTTTCACTTCATGTATTATAACTTGTATGTGTGGCCGAAATTAAATTTCGGAAAGTTCGGAGTTGTTTCGTAAGGAAAGTTCTCAATAGCTTTAAATTGGAAGAATTGGCCAAGGTTTGACTTTTGAGTAAACGGCCTTGGAATCGGAATTTGAAGGTCAATAGGTTCTTATGATGATTTCGGACTTGAGCGTATGTTCGGGTTGAGTATCGGGTGGTCCGGGAGCATTTCGACGCTCATTATGGAATGTTGGTATTTTGAAAGTTTAATAATTTCTTAAGTTTGATTTGAAGTGAATTTTGGTGTTATCGATGTCCGTTTGGGATTCCGAGCCTTGGAATAGGTTTGTATTGTGATTTGTGACTTGTACGCAAAATTTGGCATCAATCCAAAATGTTTACGTGTGACTCGGACGCGTTCGACGAAGGATGAAGGTTTGAAAGTTAATGTGATGACCCGATAGGTCATCTTATGATTTAAACCTAATTCCGTACTCCGAAACCTTTAAAAGTCATGTTTTAGCCTTTCTCGATTTGCGTGCACAGTCTGGGCATCTTTTCGGAAAGCTTTTATGCTAAAAACTAATAAAAATAAGAAATTTTGCCTAAAAACCTCATTTGAGTTGACTTCGGTCAATATTTTTGGTAAACGGACCTAGATTCATACTCTGACAGTCTCGATGGGTCTGTATTATGATTTGGGGCTTGGGCGTATACCCGAAATCGAAATCGAAAGTCCCTAATCCAAGATATCGAACTATGTCGGAATTTGAAAGTTGAAAGCTTAATGAAATTGAAGTGTTTGACCAAAGTTTGACTTGTTGGATCACAGGTTCGTATTTTGGTTCCTAAACCCGGTATAGGTCCAATGCCATATTTATGACTTGTCTGGGAAATTTGATGAAAAACGGAGTTGATTTGACGTGATTCGGACGTCCGGTTGTGAAAATAGGAATTTTAAAGTTTTTTTAAAATTTCATTCGATTTGGTGTTCAATTCGTAGTTCTAGGTGTTATTTTGGCGATTTGATCTCTCGAACAAGTTCATATGATATTTTTAGACTTGTGTGTGTTTGGTTTGAAGCCCCGAGGGCTCGGGTGAGTTTCAGATAAAATTAGACTTAGAATATAGCTGGTGTTGCAATATCTGGTGCAGGCCTCTGATCTCGCATTTGCGAGATCAGACATCACAATTGCGACCCCTGCAGGTTCCGCATTTGCGAAGAATAGCCGGCCTTATAGTTTTCGCATTTGCAAACAAGTTTTTCGCATTTGCGAACTGGGAAGGGGGGAGACAGTGATTGCATTTGTGATCACATGGTCGCATTTGCGTAAGGGCCAGGCTCGCATTTGCGAAGATAGCAGGAATGGGAAGACCTTCACATTTGCGATAGGTTTTTCGCATTTGCAGGGCTCGTATTTGCGAATCCCAGGTTGCAAATGCGGCACCTGCAACTGATCAAAATGATTTTTGGACGGGATTTTGGTTTATTTTCCAAATTTGAAAACCTAAAACCTTTGAGGCGATTTTTTCAAGACCATTTCTTCCCCCAAAACATTGGTAAGTGATCTTAACCCACTTTCTTTCAATTACCCATCACATTTTATGAATGTTCAACCTAAAATCTAGGATTTTCATGGTAGAAATTGGGGGTTTGTGTAGAATTATGGATTTTTGGAAAATTGGGATTTTGACCTAAAATTGAGCTCGGATTTCAAAACTAATTGCATAATCGGGCTCGGGGGTGAATGGGCGAATGGATTTTGGTCCGAACCTCGGGTTTTGACTAAGCGGGCCTGGGGTCGATTTTTGACTTTTAGGGGGGAAGTTTGGGGAATCTAAATTTATGCATTGTAATTGATTTCTTTAGCAATATTTGATATTATTGAATCATTTGTGGATAGATACGAGTGGTTTGGAGGTGGATTCTAGAGGAAAAGCTGTAATTGAGCATTGAGTGGCCTGTGGAGCGAGGTAAGTGTTGTGTCTAACTTTGACTTGAGGGAATTAGTAAACCCTCATACTATTTGCTATGTGAAATTCATGTGAGCGGCGTATATGTGAGGTGACGAGTACTTATGCGCCGCCAATTTTTCTGTTTTTCCCTGATTTCCCGTTTTCTCATATTATCTCTTTCCATGTCTTAATTGTTACATGCTCCTATTTGTGTTCCCATGCCTAATTGCTACTTGTTAGACATTGTTTTCTCTTGTTCATGATATTGTTCTTTCCATAGTTCCATTATCTCCTATTATTTGCTTAAGTTGTTTTACCGGTACCTTTCTGCTGTATATTCTGAATTGGTCTCGCTGTATAGCATTACTTATGTGAACTTTCATGGTGTACAAGATTCCTATTTATGTCAGTTTGAGGTTTAAGTTTTGTGAAAGGATTCCGTGACTTAAATTGTGAAATTTCTATATATATTGAGTAATTAATATTGATATGGTGGGATCGGGTTGCACGCCGTAATAGGAGGAATAAGGGTTATATATATTGAGGTAGAATAAGGGTAATTTGATACTGAATGGTAGGAATGGGTTGCACGCCGCAATAGGTGTAATAAGGGTGGATTGTTTGGTGGAATAAGGGTGAACTATGATTGTATTATTGTGATATGGTGGGATCGGGTTGCGCGCCGCAACAACCTATGTGTTTATGTTTCTCCCCGAACTGTGTTAGCCTTATGGTATTCTCTTTTGCACTTAAGGATTGGTAATCTCTGAACACTGTTGATATATCTCCGGGAGTTGACGTATTTCTTGCAATTTACTGCTTTCTTCTATTTTGCATTTCCTATCCTATTTTTATTATATATACTGTGTACAGGCTGTAGTGTGAGTGACCCGCCTTAGCCTCGTCACTACTTCGTCGAGGTTAGGCTCGGCATTTACAAGTACATGGGGTCGGTTGTACTGATACTACACTCTGCACTTCCTGTGCAGATTTTGGTGTTGGTCCGAGCTGATTGTGAGGTTGGCTGCAGGATTCGTCTGATAGGAGACCCAAGGTAGATCTTCTCGCATCCGCGGACTCTGGCGTCACCTTCTATACATTATACTTTACTGTTTCTTTTATTTCGAAAATAATTGTATCTCTTTCAGACCTTTACTTGTAGAAAAATCTTAGAAGTTCGTGAATTGTGACTCCATATCCGGGGAGTAGTATGTATATATTGAGGCTGTTATAAATTTCTGCACTCATTTTTAACTCGTTATAGCTTATTTATTGTTAATTACTGAAATGTGAAAGAATTGGCTTAATAAATCTCTAATGTTGGCTTGCCTAGCAAGTACAATGTTAGGCTCCATCACGGTCCCGACGGTGGGAATTCCGGGTCGTGACAGTTAAGACAGTTTAAGAAATTGAGTTTGATCCTTAATTCTTGGTTTCAATATTTAATTCGTGTTCCGAGCCTTCAGACAAGTTTACATGGGGTATATAAATATAATGACCCAACCGGTTGTTTTGACTTTTAGAACCCCGTTACCCTAAATAAAACTTCCTGTATGTGCTTTAAATGATTTATGACTTGTGGGATGGTTGGTTCGGGATTTGGAAGTGTTTGGGTTGAAATCGGAACACTTGGTTCCTTAAGTCAACAATATGAGCAAACAGACTCGGATCAGTATTTTGACAGTTTTGGTAGGTCTGTATCGTGATTTGGGACTTGGGTGTATACCCGGAATCAAATTCTGAGGTCCCTAGTCCGAGATATGGAATTTCGATGAAAAATTAAAATATTTAAGTTCAAATAGTGACCGGATGTCTAATTATGTGAAAACGACCCCGGAATAGAATTTTTATGATTCCAACAGCTCCGTATGGTGATTTTGGACTTAGTAGTGTGTTCGGAATTTTATTTGAAAGTTCGTAATTAAATTAGGCTTGAAATGGCTAAAAACAAGAATTTAAGTTTGGAAGTTTGACCGAGGAGTTGACTTTTTGATACCGGAGTCGGAATCGAGTTCCAAAACTTTTCATAGCTCCGTTATGTCATTTATGACTTGTGTGTACAATTTGAGTTCAATAAGAGTTGATTTGATAGGTTTCGACATCGAATGTAGGAGTTGGAAATTTTAAGTTTTATTAAGCTTGAATGGGTGCATAATTCGTGGTTTTAGTGTCGTTTTATGTGATTTGAGGTTTCAAATAAGTTCGTATGATGTTTTAGGACTTGTTGGTATATTTGGTTGAGGTCCTGAGGGCTCGGGTGAGTTTCAGATAGTTAACGGATCAAACGTTTGACTTAAAACAGGTGCTGCAATTTTTCCTTTCTGCTAGAAATTCTGGCCCAAAATCGAGCTCCCAAGATCGACGCTGAGGATCGAGGATCAAGGCTGTTGATCGAGGCTGTGAATCGAGGATCGAATCGAGTTCCCGAGGATCGAGGCTGAGGATCGAGGCTAAGGATCGAGGCCTAGAATCGATGCCGGGAATCGAGGGCTACCTGGGCAGAATTATATAAGAGGGCATTCGTCCCATTCGCCATTTTTAACAAATTGGAGCTGGAGCAGAGGCGATTTTTGATAGCTTTTCAAGGAAAAGATATTGGGGTAAGTGATTCTAACTTAGATTTGGTCTATAAACATAAATATATCATTGTTCTCATCATTTAATTAGTGTTTTGAGATTGAGATTTGAAATTTTTTAGAAATCTCATAGAAACGATTTTTTGAGCTTTCGGTATCGATTCAGAGTCGTATTTGAGTGAAACTGGTATGGTTGAACTCGTAATTGAATGAGTTATCGGATTTCATAAGTTTTGCCGGATTCCGAGATGTGGGCCCCACGGACAAATTTTTAATTAATTTCGGGATTTTTATTAAAAATATAGTATTTTCTTATAGAATTGATTCCTATAATATTTAGTGATTGTATCGAATTATTTTGACTAGATTCGAGCCGGAGAGAGTTAGATAATCGTGGAAAAGGCCGTATAGTGGATTAAATTGGAGCAAAACGAGGTAAGTCTCTTGTCTAATCTTGTGAGGGGAAAATTACACCATATGGATTAAATTGAATAATTATTGCTAATTGCGGGGGCTACGTATGCACGAGGTGACGGGAGTCCGTGCGTAGCTACTATTAATGCTAAAGTACGGGTAGTTTGGGACTCAAAGCATGAATTACTTGTGTAAATTGTATTATTTGTTTAATTAATATTAATTGATATATATACATATATATATATACATATATTCATATATATATATATATATGAATATATTGTGAATTTTCAGATAAAGATATTAAAGGATGGAAACCTTATATGCTTGATTTTATGTTTAAATTAATTAATTGTTAAAATAAATTGTTCTTCCTCCCGAATTTGTCTTATAATAAATATACTCTCCTTCCGGAGGCACATAAAAAATGAACTCCTTTCTTGTAGAGCGGGCCGAATGCCTCGGCAGGATAGATGCATCTATGGATCGTGCCGCACGTCCCTCGGCAGTGTACACGAAACTCTAGATCGGGTCGTACGACCTCGGCAGAAATCATGATTAATAATAATAATAATTACACGATATGTGGACAGTTTATTACAACTTGTAAAGCTATTTGATAAATTGGAAATTTATTGAAATTGAATTGCAGCTTGTAAAGCTATTTGATAAGTTGGAATTTTTATTGAAATTGAAGGAATTTAATTACTTATGCTGGTTCAATAAAATTATTGTTAACTCTGTGAATCACGTTGATATAAATATTTCTATTTTCATGATTATTTAATATTATTGACCCATAGTGAGTATCATAGTCGACTATCTCGTCTCTACCTCTTCGAGATTAGGCTTGATACTTACTGGGTACACGTTATTTTCGTACACATACTGCACTTGATGCATATTTTATTATACAGGTACATATATGTATAGAGGCCTTGTGGACGCAGAGGTGCGGTTAATAATTGTGGGGACATAGGTGAGCTGAATTTTATATTACGATCCGCAGCTAATAGAGTCTCCTTCAAAGTTATTATATTTTCCTGTCTAATTTGTATTCTAGACAGATGTTGTATTTTACTTTAATTTCCTAGTAAATACTCATGCACTTGTGACACCGGATTTTGGAATAAGTATGGGTTGTACTATATTGGAAATTTTTAAAGATATTAGTACGTATTTTGTAAATGTCATCTTCAGCTATTTAATTGAGGGGAACAACTATGACTTCAAAAATATTAAAATGATAATTTATTTAGTATTTATTGTTGGCTTGTTTGACAGCGGTGTCCGGCGCCATCACGTCCTATAGGTGAAATTGGGTCGTTACAACATGGTATCAGAGCACTAGGTTCACGTGGGTCTCATGAGTCATGAGCAAGTCTAGTAGAGTCTTGCGGATCGGTACAGAGATATCTGTGCTTATCTTTGAGAGGCTACAGGGCTGTTAGGAATACTTCCCTTTTTGATTCCTCATCGTGCAATTCGATTCCTTTGAGGCTTAGGCCTTCATTTACTTCCTACTCAATCTTATGCGACATGAAGCGTTTGTTATAAATTGGGGATCGAGGAAAATTTTAATGGTACTACAGATGTAGTACATGATGCTTCTCCCTGTGTAATTATTGGGCTATTGTCGCAGCCTAGCAAAATTTCGCTCTGTCATTTCAAATTAAGTATTAGTACTACCTAAGGTTTTGAGATTTGACATTGATCGTTATGATGATTCAAGCGTTGTTATCGCACAGTGTTTATGAAATGGTAAAATGTCCGTCTATGTGTCAGGGCAGTAAACGACTTGAAAGAAGGTTTTTCTCAGTACATGATTCAGAGGTTCCATATTTTATTTCCATGAGAGAAAAAGGCAATCGGGCTATGAATGTTCATGTTTGGGGTTGATAGAGTAACGAAGCCTGATATTTCGAGCGTGGTAGAGTTCTTAATTTTGATGTAGTGTCATCTTCAACTCGCCTTCATGACAGGGTGTTAGGAATTGGTATAGGGGAAGCAGTCGTAAGAGATCGCGGTGTGCAGTGATTCAAGATTGAAGCAGCGTTCCTAGCATTGATGTCTCGAGAAGGATGGTTGTCAGAAAGGTTTAAAACTGGTAACGAGCTATTGGTTAAAGTGCTACAGAGACAAATTTTGAGTTAGGGCAACAACTGGGCAGTGAAGGATGAGGAAGGACATATGGAAGGTGCCTTGCGGTGGTTAGGTTTCGAAAAGGCCAAGTGTAAGAAAACAGAAGCAGAGTAGTTGCTTAAAGGAGATGGTTGACCAAAGTGGGAGAGTGGCAAGGTAGCATACGGGTTCTGTGGTAGGATAGCCACACGCCTTTGGGGAGATTAGAGTGATTTGGGATTCATGGTGGACGGTGACTAGGTCAACGGGCTTAATTTGGAATATTTGCTGCTATATTGAGGAAGGTTGGGAGTGACAGGAGGGAGTTGCCTAATATGAAGAAGGATACAACATGACTTTGGATTGGAATGTATTGTCACACCTTTAGTTGACATCCATGAGGAGTGGACGGACTGGTGCAGCTGGTGAATGAGCTCGGACTGATGATGATCTACTGATTTCGTAGTAATTGCACCCAGTGCAGAGATGTTGGAATGTGTCTGCATGTAATTTCCATAGGTGGGTTATCTCCTGTGAGCAGGTTAGCGGTCGCGTGGTGTTGACGAAGCTTCTGCAAAGAATTCTGCTGGCTACCCAGATCATGTCAACGATGAAGAAAGAATGTCGGTGGATTCCATAATTTTGTAATTTGTAGCTTCAAGCTAAGTGGGAGAGCTCCACTGCCTATGATTGGATTGTGTAGTGTCAACTTGTGCGGTTTCTTGTTATCGGTGTATTGGTGGGTCATTACGACTAAGGAAAGAAAATATCGGTGCTAATTTGAGCAAAGGATTTGGGGAATGTGTGCCATATTTGGCCTTATCAATTCATATTCAGGTTTGTGGGAAGACTCAGAGTTTATGCTTCGTGTAGATGTAATGCATAGGGAGAGTGAGACAGTCGGGTATTTCCTTGAGAAAGTGTCCATGTGCTAGCAGGGCCTTGGAGTTAATCATGTATGGGAACAAGTGAGAGCAAGTGACTCTCTATAGCGGTCCTACTGGATTCAATTTTTTTTAAGTGTGGTGTCTAAGGATCTCGAGTGTATAGTATGGTTGAGTATCGAGCTTTTGCAGCAGATTATTAAACAGGGCTTGGAGTACTCTACGCTATCTTCAGGTTGTGGTGTAGCATTGGAAAAACGGAAGAAAATAACTTCGGATTCATAAAAGAAGTATCAGAATAGGTGTACCAGTTGAAGATGTAAAATGTGCGCATAAGAAGGGATATGGGATAATTAGCGGGTTTTGAAATAGCGTGGTCTCGTGAAATAAGGTCACTTGCGATGAGTGCAGATTTGAGTTCGTGATATAATGATTGGAGCTATTATTATTTCTAAGACAAGTTGAGAAAAAAAAACGAATCGGCTAACAATGGTTGAATCGGCACGATGGTGGCAATAATCAGTTCCTTCATCGCATTGAATTATGCATGTGATTTGTGGCAGTACGTGCGAGGCTTGACGACCGCCGTAATTGATTTTATTTTGGATAAATTCAGGTATTATGACACGTTATGTGTAGAGGGAACCCAGAAGAGTTATGGTGGTTTAGACCACTACCTAAGGCCGGTATTTTCTACGTATATGAGAATTCAGTCACGTGTTACAATGGTTCTCTTGAAATGAGTTAAGAAGAAGGTTTCTATATGATGAAGTGTTTGCCCTATTAGTGGTTCGGGAGTTATGATGGAATTCTTGTACTCCTGCGCATTGGCGTGGTTAAGTGCACTAAGTAGCATGGGATTCGAAAGTTGAGGATTTAAGATTTCGGTTCGGTGTTGACAAGGATGTCATGAGCTCGGATGAGCAGGAAAGGGATTTAGATGTTTGAAGTAAAATGGTATTGTTTTTGGCATCATCTAAGGTCGATGTCAGGTGTAAGAGACCTTGTGTATTGATTTGTGGATTCTTGATATGCTTTACAGCATTTTGTGTAACTGGTAGCATGGATGTGCAGACTTGTTACCTAGTGCGGAAGGTCGTGGGAGCGTGTCTCACGGAAAGATTGTGTAAGAGTGACATGTAGTCACTTGATTGAGTGAATATTGAAACCAAGTATGAAGACTGTGGTAATATTGCTGATTCGAGAATTTATGCCTGGAGGGCGCTTGGTTTATTTGGTTGTCGACTGTGGAAATATTGTTCCGGTTATGATGGCTATTCTTGTATGTTATGGGAAAAAGGGTTATTATGGATACTTGAAAGGTTATTATCCTAGTACGATACAATCAGAATCGGCTTGAGGTCTGTGGATGGATTTGAATATGAATATGGGCTCTATATCAGGCCGGATGTGTTCATTTCAGCATAACCGCTCCCTATGGAGGAGTATTCAGACGTTGTATGTCGTTTCGTCGTCAGTTATTTCATGTAATATTATATTGTGCCATGTGAGTTGCGAAACGGTTTGATAATTTTCTTATGTGTTGAGGTTTCGCATAGAGATGGTGTTATGTGAGCAGGATGGCTCTCGAGATTCAGATCATATATCGCACCTTAGTTGTGCTTGAGTTTTGTAGCGTATGGAATTGTCGGTCCTTCCAGGGATGATATTATTCACTAAGCGTGCTTGTGTCCGATATTCGGATATTTTGTAGTAATGAGCATTTTAGCTCGGTAAGTATTTTCTTATAGATTCTTTTTGTGTGGATCGGGTGGCATGCCGCCACGAGTATGTTGTTTGGATCGGGTTGCACGCCACAACGGTATCATGTGTGGATCGGGTTGCATGTCACAACAGCATGATGTCGAGTACAGTCACCTATATTCTATTTTGTGTGTTTTTGTGTCCCGTTTTCTGAGGAAGGTTCATGACACCTTTTCAGTTATCTAATTAGTCACGTGGGTTGAGTAATCCTTTCCAGAGCTCGTTTTCCTTATGTAACACAATCGAGTCCGTAGCTTATTAGCTAATTGTGGCGTCATATGAGGCTTTTTGTTCATATCTGAGGTGGTTTATTGCCTGAGCAGCTTATACTTGGTGAGACGAGATTATTGGATTTGGGATTAGTGCGATCGGATTATATGGAGTTTAATAAAGAGCAAATACCATTATTTGGTTATAATGAGGCAATGGTTCTTGTCAGAAGGATAAACTCAATAATTATTGACTCGGCAGTTGATTATGAATTTCTACACATTGCTTCCATCGTGGAAGCATTTAAAGAGTTGGAACAGGACTTATATGTATCATGAGGTGTGTTGTGAACATCAGATTCGTGGAATTTTGGCTATTGTTATCGGAGGATGTTATTATAGTCATGTGAATGATGCGGTGCATGGTCTAAATTCAGTAAAGGTATGCAATCCTGTATTGGTGCATCGTGTAGTGATTGATACGACATTCATAGGTTGGAAACATGCATGGTGGAGAATTCTGGATGTTAGAATTGGGCTCTAAGGCTTATTTGCCTAAATAAAGGGGAGAAATTTTAGATAGGCTCGAGTTTATGTGCTCAACTGGGTGTGGTAGCACGGGTAGGTTCACGAGGTGTTAAACAATGATTTTGGATAACTCCGGAACACTCCTTAGCACGTTCGAGGACGAACGTATATTTAAGTGGGAGAGAATGTAATGACTCAACCGGTCGTTTTGACTGTTAGAACCCCATTACCCTAAATAAAACTTCCCCTATGTGCTTTAAATGATTTATGACTTGTGGGATGGTTGGTTCGAGATTTGGAAGTGTTTGGGTTGAAATCGGAACACTTGGTTCCTTAAGTTGGCTTTAAAAGGCCAAGTTTGACTTTGGTCAACAATATGAGCAAATAGACTCGGATCAGTGTTTTGACAGTTTTGATAGGTCCGTATCGTGATTTGGGACTTGGGTGTATGCCCGGAATCAAATTCTGAGGTCCCTTGTCCGATATATGGAACTTTGATGAAAAATTAAAATGTTTAAGTTCGAATAGTGACCAGATATCTAATTATGTGAAAACGACCCCGGAATAAAATTTTTATGATTCCAATAGCTCCTTATGGTGAATTTGGACTTAGGAGTGTGTTCGGAATTTTATTTGAAAGTTCGTAATTAAATTAGGCTTGAAATGGCTAAAAACAAGAATTTAAGTTTGGAAGTTTGACCGAGGAGTTGACTTTTTGATATCGGAGTCGGAATCGAGTTCCAAAACTTTTCATAGCTCTGTTATGTCATTTATGACTTGTGTGTAAAATTTGAGGTCAATCAGAGTTGATTTGATAGGTTTCGACATCGAATGTAGAAGTTGGAAATTTAAGTTACATTAAGCTTGAATAGGAGCATAATTCGTGGTTTTAGAGTCGTTTTATGTGATTTGAGGTTTCAAATAAGTTCGTATGATGTTTTAGGACTTGTTGGTATATTTGGTTGAGGTCCTGAGGGCCTTGGGTGAGTTTCGAATGGTTAACGGATCAAAAGTTTGACTTAAAACAGCTGCTGCAATTTTTCCGTTTTGTTGGAAATTCTGGCCCAAAATCGAGTCCCAAGATCGAGGCCCAAAATCGAGTTCCCAAGATCGAGGCTGAGGATCGAGGCCGACGATCGAGGATCGAGGCTGTGGAACGAGGTTGTGGATCGAGGCTGTGAATCGAGGCTGTTGATCGAAGCTGTGGATCGAGGATCGAATCGAGGTCCCGAGGATCGATGCTGAGGATCGAGGCTGAGGATCGAGGCGGAGGATCGAGGCCAAGGATCGAGGCCGAGAATCGAGGGCTGCCTGGGCAGAATTATATAAGAGGGCATTCGTCCCATTCGCCATTTTTAACAAATTGGAGCTTGAGCAGAGGCGATTTTTGATAGACTTTCAAGGAAAAGATATTGGGGTAAGTGATTCTAACTTGGATTTGGTCTATAAACATAAATATATCATTGTTCTCATCATTTAATTAGTGTTTTGAGATTGAGATTTGAAAATTTTTAGAAATCTCATAGAAACAATTTTTTGAGCTTTCGGTATCGATTCAGAGTCGGACTTGAGTGAAACTGGCATGGTTGGACTCGTAATTGAATGGGTTGTCAAATTTCATAACTTTTGCTGGATTCCGAGATGTGGGCCCCACGGACAAAGTTTGAATTAATTTCGGGAATTTTATTTAAAATGTAGTATTTTCTTATAGAATTGATTCTTATAATATTTAGTGATTGTATCGAATTATTTTAGCTAGATTCGAGCCGGACAAGGTTGGATAATCGTGAAAAAGGCCTTATAGTGGATTAAATTGGAGCAAAACGAGGTAAGTCTCTTGTCTAATCTTGTGAGGGGGAAATTACCCCATAGGGATTAAATTGAATAATTATTGCTAATTGTGGGGGCTACGTATGCACGAGGTGACGAAAATCCGTGCGTAGCTACTATTAATGCTAAAGTCCGGGTAGTTTAGGACTCAACGCATGAATTACTTGTGTAAATTGTATTCTTTGTTTAATTAATATTAATTGATATATATATATATATTGTGAATTTTCAGATAAAGATATTAAAGGATGGGAACCTTATATGCCTGATTTTATGTTTAAATTAATTAATTATTAAAAGAAATTGTTCTTCCTCTCGAATTTGTCTTATAATAAATATACTCTCCTTCCGGAGGCACATAAGAAAATAACCTCTTTTTTTGTGGAGCGGGCCGAATGCCTCGGCAGGATAGATGCATCTATGGATCGTGTCGCACGTCCCTCGGCAGTGTACACGAAACTCTGGATCGGGCCGTACGACCTCGGCAGAAATCGTGCCTAATAATAATAATAATTACACGATACTTGGACAGTTTATTACAGCTTGTAAAGCTTTTTGATAAATTGAAAATTTATTGAAATTGAATTGCAGCTCGTAAAGCTATTTGATAAGTTGTAATTTTTATTGAAATTGAAGGATTTAATTAATAGATTTTAAATTATTTGAATTGATGGAATTTAATTAATATATTGAGAATTATTGGAATTGAAGAAATTTAATTACTTCTGCTGGTTCAATAAAATTATTGTTAACTCTATGAATCACGTTGATATAAATATTTCTATTTTCATGATTATTTAATATTATTGACCCATAGTGAGTGTTATAGTCGGCCATCTCGTCTCTACCTCTTCGAGATTAGGCTTGATACTTACTGGGTACACATTGTTTTCGTACTCATACTGCACTTGCTGCACATTTTATTGTGCAGGTACATATATGTATAGCGGCCTTGTGGGCGCAGAGGTGTGGTTAATAATTGTGGGGACATAGGTGAGCTGCATTCTATATTGCGATCCGCAGCTAACAGAGTGTCCTTCAGAGTTATTATATTTTCCTGTCTAATTTGTATTCTAGACAGATGTTATATTTTATTTTAATTCCCTAGTAAATGCTCATGCACTTGTGATACCCGGGTTTTGGGATGACTATGGGTTGCACTATATTGGAAATTTTTAAAGATATTGGTACGTATTTTGTAAATGTCATCTTCTGCTATTTAATTGAGGGGAATAACTATGACTTCAAAAATATTAAAATGATAATTTATTTAGTATTTATTGTTGGCTTATCTGACAGCGGTGTCCGGCGCCATCACGTCCTATAGGTGAAATTGGGTCGTGACAAAAAACTTGTTAGAATGATTGAACGGGATTCTTCGGACCTCGGGTGAGTTTTGGGGTAGTTTCGGACCACTTATAGCTTTTGGAACTGTTGATAACTGGTGTCAGAGGTGTGCTATGCGATCACGGAGGTCTGGGCCACGATCGCGAAGAGTAAAGTGCAATCCAGGCCTTGTGAATCGCGATCGCGGAAGGAAGGGTCGCGATCGCGTAGAAGGAAATTCTACTGCACTGACCTGACTTTGAAAGCTTATATCTTGTAATCTATAAGGAATTTGTAGATGATCCAAAAATACAAGTTGTAGCCTTTTGTGTAGTTTTCAGAAAATTAAACCGTTTGGAATTTGGAGTTGCGTACAAAACTTTATGGTGGATACACTACAAACTGTGTGAGAAGAGTTTGAAAATCGTTGTTGAAGAATTTGTTCATCCTGATTATGGAAGCTTATATCTTGCAATCTATAAGGAATTTGGAGATGATGAAAAAATAAAAGTTGTATACTTTGTGTCTACTTTTCAGAAAAATAAACCATTTGGAATTTGGAGTTCTGTACAAAAGGTAATGGCTATTACACTACATGCTGTCTGAGAAGTGTTTGGGAAGAGTTAATAGAATTTGTTCATCACGATGGCGGGGAAATGGCCGCAATCGCATAGAGTAAAATTGTTCTGGAAAATTTCATGCTTTGCGATCACGATGAAATTTCTGTGATCGTGAAGGGTTAATCCCAGGACAAAACATACATTTGGGGGTCTGGTCATTTACTTTATTTTTGAATTTTTGGAGCTCAATTTTGGGCGATTCTGGACCAGTTTTTCACGGGTTTTACTTGGGTAAGAGTTCTATATCCGAAAGTGATTATATTTCATAATTTCATGGTTATATGCATCATTTATTTTGAATTAAATGGAAGAAATTGAGAAAATTTGTGAAATCTTTCAAAAATATTAAATGGAGATTTGGAGGACGATACGTTGTCGAAATTTGATAATTTTGGTATGGCTGAACTCGTATCGAAATGGGTGTTCGGATTTCGTAAATTTCTGCCGAGTTCCGAGATACGGGCTCGAGATGACTTTTTAATATGAAAATTTAAGTAGACGTTTTATTATCCGGAATTATTTTTGATGAATTTAATGATATTATTTAATTAATTTGGCTAGATTTAAGCCGTCTGGAGGTCATTTCACGCGAGAAGGCTAATTTGGAATATTGACCTAACTTTGTAAAGGTAAGTATCTTGCCTTACCTTGAGTGGGGGAATTACCCCTTAGGCATTGAGTCGTATGTGCCATTTGTGTAATGTGAAAGCCGTGTACGCGAGGTGACGAGTACGTACTCGGGCTCATATGTGCAATTTCTATTGGTTCAAATTCTTAGGCATTTTATGTATTAAATTGGAAATTTGTTGGCACTTATTAAATTCTTTATTTGCCATGCTTCGTTCCTTGCTTGCCGAGTTTGTTTTATATCATAATTTGGTGTGATTGCTACTTTGACTTTTACGTGAATTCTGTATTGTTTTGAGTTGCCATTTCGAGGAAATAATATAATTATGGATTTTTCATCTACAAATAATTAAATAAAAATTTAAAAAGAGGCATTAATATATTTAGCTAAAATTTGGATTAAAGAAGGTGTTGTTCTATGCTGAGTTACTTTTCCATCCTTGTTGTTGTTTTGAGATTTTATATATGTTGTGTAGAGCCTTGGGCTATATGCTGTGAAATTATTTGATTTCGTTGTACCTTTGGAAAGGTTGTGGCCTATAGGCAATTTGTAATATGAATTGATTTTGTTGTGTTGTTGTGATAATATTCCGTGAATTGTTATGTGATTAGGGTTATTATTATGCAGACATAAGGGTGGTGTTCCACTGTCGATAATATACGGACATAAAGGTGGAATTTCACTGTTGTTATGTGTGTTGGAATATTATCTGGGAGGAGTGATAAGGGTGGATATTATACGGAGCGATAAGGGAGGCTATTATAGGAGTGATAAGGGTGGCTATAAGAGAGATAAGGATGGCTATATGAGCAATACGGGTGGCTATTGATATTATCTGGTTGGAGTGATACGGGTGGCTATAGGAGAGATAAGGGCGGTAATGTCAGGTATGATATGTGATGATGTGAGGTTATGGTATTGATGATTTTTATGTGATGATGTGGCGTTATTGTGCTGTTATTTTTGTATGATATCGTGATTCTCCTTGTGTTTGTTATACACTTTGTGTAACTTGATTTGTGTTTTCGGTGAGCTAATTGAAATCCTTGATATTTCTTATTAATTTGGGATGCAGTAATACACTTGCACATGCATACACTGTAGCATGCCACTTATACTAGCTCACGAATATGTAACCTGATAATTATTTTATTCGTGTTGAAATTGTGGGCACGAGGTGTCATGGGTATATAATGATTATGTTATTGGCACGTGAACTATCAGTGCAGATGTGATATAAAATGTAGGCACGAGGTGCCGTGGGTATATAATGATTATGATATTGGCACGTGAATTGTCCGTGCAGTTGTGAAATGAGATATAGGCACGAGGTGCCGTGAGTAAATGATGATTTTGATTATTGGCACGTGAATTATCCGTGCGATTCGTATATATTGATATTTTGGGCACGTGAGTTGTCTGTGCGGTTGTGATAGAGATATGGGCATGAGGTGCCGTGAAAATATGAAAGTGGGCTGAGACCTGTATTTTATGACTATGAGATGAGGTATCACATAGTGATTTTGTTGTGGAAAAACTTTTATTTGAAAGACTTATTTAATTGCTTGTACTTGTATTCCTTATTTGGTGGAACGATAATTGTGGTATTCTTATTGCCTTGCTGTTGATATCACTAGTTGATTCTTGTTGCCATTACAGCTATTTATTTCCCATTATTATCATATATTGCTATATTGCACAAGTTATTTGACTAGTGAGTGTCTTTAATGTACCTCATCACTACTCCACCAAGGTTAGTCTTGATACTTAATGGGTACCGACTGTGGTGTACTTATACTACACTTCTGCATATTTTTGTGTAGAGCCAGGTATTGGAGATATCGGACGCTGGCAGAGTTAGTGCGTTGATCGCAAAGATTCAAGGTAGAGCTGCTTAGTCGTCGCAATCCCTTGGAGTCTTTCCATTTTATTGTACTGTCAATCATTATTCGAACAGTATTATATATTGATCAATCCTTGAGATCATTTCATGTATTCAGTTAGAGTTCGTGACTTAGTATTACCAGTCTTGGGAGATATTTTTAATTGTTTTCGCTTTTGGTTTCGACACTTGTATTAAATTCTATTTTTAAAAAATGGCTTGAATTGAAATTGTAATCGGCTTACCTAGTCTTAGAAACTAAGTGCCATCACGATGTCTGTGGTGGGATTTTGGGTCGTGACAATAGTTGTTGATGGTGATGGGATAGTTAGTTGTGGTAGTTGAGGTGGATGAGTTTGTGGTTGTGGTTGAGAATGATTGGGGTAGGGGATTCTGGGTGGTGGTTGTCGATAATAGTGGCGGCTATGATTGAGGAGGTGGTGATGGATGGCATCGTAATAGTTGATAATGGTAGATGGTGGTGGCAATTAATAATGAATGTGGATGATAACATCTTAAAAAAATTAAATCTTTGCAATATATCTTAATCATATAGACCTATTAAGACCCATTAAGTGGTTGTGAAATAAAAAATAATAAACTTAATGATTAAGATCTAAATGATTAGGATTCAGACTTTAAAAACAAATGCACTTATTGTCTGAGATCTGAATGATTAAAATTCAGACCTCCATTAAGTTCAAACAAATGAGGCCTAAGCAAATCTCTCCATGTCCTTATTCGCAATGTGACACTTTAAAATTTCTTTTGTAAAGCTTAGCCAAACAAAAATTGTTATTTAAAAGTGCATTTCAAAGTGATTAGCGAAACACAAACTACTTGTGATGACCCAAAAGATCATCTTAAAATTAAATAATTATTTCTGTGTTCTGAGACCTCAAACAATACTATTCATCATTCCTCGACTTGCGTGCGCAGTTCGTATAATTTTCTGAAAAGTTTTTATATGAAAAATTGATAAAAATGAGAAATAGAGCCTTAAAACTCAATTGAGTTGACTTTGGTCAATATTTTGAGCAAACGGACTCGGACCAATGTTTTGACAGTTCCGGTAGGTCGTATCATGATTTGGGACTTGGGCGTATGCGCGGAATTTAATTCGGAGGTCCCTAGCTCGAGTTATGGCATGTTGTCGAAATTTTTAAGTTTAAAGGTTTAATGATTTAAGAGATTTGACTAATGTTTGACTTTGTTGATACCGGGTCCATATTTTGATTTCGGAATCCAGTATAGCTCCATTACTATATTTATGTTATGCCTGCTAAATTTGGGTAGAAACGGAGCTGGTTTGATGTGATTCAGGCATCCGGCTTTTAAAATAGAAACTCTAAAGTTTCTTAAAAATTTCATTTAATTTGGTGTCCGATTCTTAGTTCTAGGCATTATTTTGGTGTTTTGATCGTGCGAGCAAGTTCGTATGATAATTTTGGACTTGTATGTATGTACGGTTTAGAGCCCTGAGGGCTCGGGTGAGTTTCGGATAGCCTACAGACCTTTTGAACTTTGGAAAAATCTGGTTTTTGAGCTTCAGCAGTTATCTGGTGCATGGTAATCCCGCAATCGGGAAGAGGAAATTGTGAGCCGTGATTTTTACCCTTCACGTTCGCGAAGATAGGCATGCGATCGCGGAAGGTTAGCTCCCAGTGCACCGCGAACGCATAAAGTTGATCGCGTCCGCGTAGAAGGAATGAAGGCAGAAGCTGGGCACGCCATTTGTGCTACGCGATCGCACAAGTCAGTACGCGATCGCGTAAGGCTGAGAAAATGTTCTCCACGATCGCATGACCATTTACCCGATCGCGTAGAGTTAAAAATCTGGGCAGCCAAAATATGATTCGCGATCGCAAAGAATTATCCGCGAACGCGAAGAGTAAAATGGAACTGGGCAAAGACGTGCTACGCGATCGTGAAGGAATTTTCGCTATCGCATTCGGGAAAACCTTGGACAAACAGAATTTAAGTTATGTAAATGGGATTTCAACCCATTTTCTTCCATTTTCGATTTTGAGCTCGGGTAAGATGACTTAAGTACGATTTTCACGGAAAAATATTGGGGTAAGTGTTCTTTATCCTATATTGATTATATTTCATGATTCCATACTCATTTACATCACGAATTCGTGAATTTATGGAAGAAAAATCAGATTTTTATAAAATCTTCCAAAAATATAAAATTAAGATTTAAAAGTCAATCCGGTGTCGGAATTCGATAACTTTTATATGGTTGAACTCGTATCGGAACGGGTGTTCGGTTTTTGTGAGTTTTTCCGGGATGCGAGACGTGGATCCCATTGTTGATTTTTTAGATGAATTTCGGATTTTAATCCGGAAAAATTAGTAAATTCATATGGAATTAATTCCTACGATTTGTATTAAATATATTGAATTTTTTAGGATTAGATTTGAGCATTTTAGACACTAATTCGCGAGGCAAGGGTGTATTGGAAACTTGAATTTGGTTGCGAAGCGAGGTAAGTGTCGTGGTTAACCTTGACTTGAGGGAATAGAACCCCTGAATTATTTGCTACGTGAATTTCATGTGTAACGATGTATAGGCAAGGTAACGAGTGCATATACTTTGTCAAATTAATTATTTGCTTAATTATTTAAACATTTTAAATTATTTTAAGACACAAATTAATTGTTATAATAATTGTTTCTCTCCTATTCCTTATCAAATATTAATTCTTGAATTTCTGCAATAATTGTTACATGCTTATTTGATTTATGTGTATTAATTGCTACTTGACATTTAGCATATTAAAAATTAAACTGCCTATTTTCTCCCTGATTTCCCTAATTAATTGCTACTTGTCATTGTTTGTTTCATAAATAAATTATAATTATTGTATGCCTTGATGTTTAATAGTTTCTCATTGAACGTGGTATTATTGGAGTATGTTTATTAAATTTAAGAGTTGTTAAAATATATGGGGGAATCGGATTGCACGCCGCAACGGAAATGAAAATAAATATTTTGGAGGACCGGGTTGCACGCCGCAATAGATTTATTTAAAAGTTTATATTGCGGGATCGGGTTGCACGCCACAACAAAGTTATTTAAAGTTTATATTGGGGGATCGGGTTGCACGCCGCAACGGAAATTTATTGAGGAATTATATTGTTGGGGCGGGTTGCACGCCGCAACGGAAATTTATTGAGGAATTATATTGTTGGGGCGGGTTGCACGCCACGATAGAAATTGATTGAATTAATAATTGGTTATGACTGCCGAGTTGACTTCAACTGTTAAAATGAGTTACCTGATTTATTTCTATTATTGTTGTTGTTATTATTATTGCATACAAGTTAATGTAAGTGACATGCCTTAGCCTCGTCACTATTTTGTCGAGGTTAGGTTTGACACTTACCAGTACATGGGGTCGGTTGTAGTGATACTACACTCTGCACTTCTTATGCAGATTTCGGAATTGGTCCCAACGACGTACTGTAGATTTGCCCGGATACACCTACCGGTGGAGACTTGAGGTATAACTGCACATAGTTTGCAGTTCTGAAGTCCCCTTCTTTCTTATCTTAGCTGTATATTATATTTCAAACAACTTGAATTTATTTCAGACCTTTATTTGTATCATTCTAGAAGCCCGTGCACTTGTGACTCCAGTTCTGGGATGGTATTTAGATATCGCGATTATTTTGGAATATTCACTTTATTTCAGACTTTATTTCCGCATTCGTTTTCTTGTTATTAATTAATTTAATTTTTTTTTTAAATGGCTAATTATATTCTAACGTTGGCTTGCCTAGCAAGTGAAATATTAGGCTCCATCACGGTTCCGAAGGTGGGAATTTTGGGTCGTGACAGCTGGTATCAGAGCACTGGGTTACATAGGTCTCATGAGTCATGAGCAAACTTAGTAGAATCTGAAGAATCAGTACCGAGACGTATGTACTTATCTTTCAGAGGCTATGAAGTTTAGAAACAATATCGCTTCTTTCTTATCCTATCGTGCGATTTTATTCTATCATGGATGATTGAACCAATCTATTCTTATTCTCTCGCAGATGGCGAGGATATGTAACATCTACCGACGGACAGGGAACAGAGCCCCCGGTGGCAACTATGGCCTGGGGTAGAGGTCGAGGTCGAGGTCGAGGTCGTGCTAGAGGCTGAGGCTGAGGTAGAGCTTAGTCTAGAGCTCGAGCAGCAGCACCTGTTGTAGAACCTCAGGTGGATCTTCAGGTGGAGGTTCCAGTTTAGAATATACCAGTTTACCAGTTCAGGTCCCGAAATGATTCATAGCTACTCCAGTGCTTCAGGACGCTCTAGTCCGTTTGGCGAGTCTTATGGAGGGTGTGGCCCAGAATAGTACATTTCCAGTGGCACCAGCCATCTCACAGGCTGGGGGAGGAGCACAAACTCCTACTAATCCCGCTCCGGAGCAGATGGCTCCTCAGTATCATGCTCCAACAGCCCCGCAAATTGGGGTAGTTCAGCCAGTTGTTGCGGCACAGGCCGGTGATAGGCCAACCATGTCTTCTGAGGCCTTATTGAGACTGGATAAATTTACTAAGATCTTTCTAGTTCACTTCAGTGGTACACCTTCTGAGGACCCACAAGATTATCTTGACCGTTTCCATGAGGTGCTACGGAACATGGGTATAGTTGAGACCAATGGGGTCGATTTTGCTGTATTTCAGATGACGAGTTCCGCCAAGAGATGGTGGAGATATTATACATTGACCAGACCAGTTGGATTACTTGCATTGACCTGGGAGTAGTTTTCACGGCTATTTTTAGAGAAATTCCTCCCTATCACATTGAGAGAGGATTACCGCAGGCAATTTGAGCGTCTACAACGGGGCAGTATGACTGTTAATCAGTATGAGTCCTGTTTTGAGGATTTAACCCGTCATGCTCTATTTTTACTACCCACTGAGGGAGAGAGAGTGAGGAGTTTTATTGAGGAACTCACACACCCTATCAGGCTTCAGATGGCCAAGGAAACCGGAAGTGAGATTTCCTTTCAGTCGGCTTCTAATATCGCGAGGAGGATCGAGATGGTTCTTGCACAGGAGAGAGGACAGAGGTCTGATAAGAGGTCTCGTCAGTTCAGTGGTTTCAGTGGTGCCTCATCTGGAGGCAGGGATAATTTTGGTAGGGGTCGTCCTCCCAGACCATTTTATTCAGCACTTCAGGCATCTCCCGGTGCTTCAGGGAGTCACGATCCTATTATGCCTTACTCTGGGCAGCCAACATTTAGTGCACATTCAGCTCCTATCAGTGCTCCACCACTCCAGAGTCACTACAGCGGTTATCTAGCCCGTTCGGGTCAGCTTCAGCTTCAGCAGCCACGACATCGGGATGAGTGTTATGAGTGAGGGAACATTTGTCACATTAGGAGGTATTGCCCTAGGTTGTCGAGTAACAGATCTCGGCAGGTTTCTCGTGCCATCATACCGGCACCAGTTTCTTCACCGCCTGCTCAGCCAGCTAGAGGTAGGGGTCAGACAACTAGAGGTGGAGGTCAGGCCATTAGAGGTAGAGGTCAGACCGTTAGAGGTAGAGGCCAGCCAGTTAGAGGCCATCCCAGAGACGCAGTTTAGAGTGGTGTGGCTCAACCCCGATTTTATGCTTTTCCAACTAGGCCTGAGGCCGAGTCATCCGATGCCGTGATCATAAGTACTATTCCAGTTTTCCATAAAGATGCTTCAGTTCTATTTGATCCAGGATCTACTTATTCCTATGTGTCCTCCTATTTTGCTTCGTATTTGGTTGTGCCTCTTGATTCTCTGAGTGCTTCTGTGTGTATCTACATCGGTGGGAGATTCTGTTGTAGTAGACCATATCTATTATTCGTGTGTGATTACTATTGGTAGTCTTAAGACTAGTATGGATCTTCTACTTCTTGATATGGTACATTTTGATGTCATCTTGGGTATGGATTGTCTATCACCTTATCATGCTATATTGGATTGTCATGACAAGATGGTGACCCTAGCCATGGCGGGGTTACCTCGGTTAGAGTGGAAAGGAACTCCTGGTCATTTTACCAGCAGGGTTATTTCTTATATGAAGGCTCGACGTATGGTCGAGAAAGGGTGTCTAGCCTATTTGGCTTAGATTCGCGATCCCAGTGCGAATGTTCCTTCTATGGACTCAGTACCAGTTTTTTGTGTATTTCTAGAAGTATTTCCTGCAGATTTGCCGGAGATGCCACTCGACAAAGAAATTGACTTCTGTATTGATTTAGCTCCGAACACTCAGCCCATTTCTATCCCACCATACCGTATGGCCCCGCTGGAGTTGAAATAATTGAAGGAGCAGGTACAAGACTTACTTGATTAGGGATTCATTAGACCTAGTGTCTCGCCCTGGGGTGCACCAGTATTATTTGTAAAGAAGAAAGATGGTTGAATGTGAATGTGTATAGATTATCGACAGTTGAACAAAGCTACTATCAAGTACAAGTATCCGCTGCCAAGAATTGATGACTTATTCGATCAGCTTCAGGGTGCCAAGGTGTTTTCAAAGATCGACTTGAGGTCTGGCTACCATCAGTTGAAGATTAGGGCATCTGATGTCCCTAAGACATCTTTTCGAACTTGGTATGGGCATTACGAATTCCTAGTGATGTCATTTGGGTTGACAAATGCCCCAGCAATATTTATGGATTTGATGAATCGGGTGTTCAAGCCCTATTTGGATTCTTTTATGGTTGTATTCATTGATGATATCTTGATTTACTCCAATAGTCGAGAGTAGCATGAGCAACATCTTCGGAGTGTGCTTCAGACTTTGAAGAATAATCAATTATATACTAAATTTTCAAAATGCGAGTTTTAGTTAAACTCAGTTGCCTTTTTGGAGCATGTAGTATCGGCAGAATGCATAAAGGTGGATCCTAAGAAGATTGAGGCTGTTCAGAATTGGCCTAGATCTACTTCAGTTACAGAGATCCGGAGTTTTCTGGGTTTGGCAGGCTATTATCGTCGGTTCGTGGAGGGGTTTTCATCTATAGCAAGCCCATTGACCAGACTGACCTAGAAAGGTGTTCCATTCAGATGGTCAGATGAGTGTGAGTTGAGCTTTCAGAAGCTCAAGACTGCTCTGACTATGGCGCCAGTATTGGTATTACCCACAGGTTCAGGATCTTATACGGTATATTGTGATGCATCTCGCATTGGGCTTGGTGCAGTATTAATGCAAGATGGTATGGTGATTGCATATGCGTTGCGACAATTGAAAGTTCATGAGAAGAATTATCATGTTCATGACTTAGAATTGGCAGCCATTGTTCATGCGCTGAAGATTTGGAGGCATTACCTCTATGGCGTCTCGTGTGAGGTATATACTGATAATCATAGCCTTCAGTATCTGTTCAAACAAAAAGATCTTAATTTGAGGCAGAGAAGATGGTTGGAGTTGTTGAAAGACTATGATATCACCATTTTGTATCACTCCGGAAAGGCTAATGTGGTGGCCGATGCTTTGAGTAGAAAGTCCGTGAGTATAGGCAGCCTTGCTTATATTTCGGTTGGTGAGAGACCGTTAGCTGTAGATGTCCAGACTTTGGCTAATCAGTTCGTGAGGTTAGATGTTTCAGAACCTAGTCGAGTTCTAGCTTGCACAGTCGCTCGGTCTTCTTTATATGAGCGCATTAGAGAGCGGCAGTATGATGATCCTCATTTACTTATCCTTAAGGACATAGTGCGGCACGGTGATGCCAAATAGGTTGTTGTGGGGGAAGATGGAGTTCTGCAAATGCAAGATCATATTTGTGTGCCTAATATGGATGGGCTTCGTGAATTAATTCATGAAGAGGCCCATAGTTCCAGGTATTCTATTCTTCCAGGTACCGCCAAAATGTATCAAGATTTGCGGAAACATTATTGGTGGAGGAGAATGAAGAAGGATATAGTTGCATATGTAGCTCGGTGTCTGAATTGTCAGCAATTTAAGTACGAGCATCAGAGACCTGGTGGTTTGCTTCAGAAGTTAAAAATTCCCGAGTGGAAGTGGGAGCGTATTACTATGGATTTTGTTGTTGGGCTTCCACGGACTTAGAGAAACTTCGACATAGTTTGGGTCATTGTGGACAGGTTGACCAAGTCAGCACATTTCATTCCAGTATCAGTTACCTATTATTCAAAGCGGTTAGCTGAAATTTACATTCGTGAGATTGTCCGTCTTCACGGTGTGCCCGTGTGTATCATTTCTGATCGTGGTACGCAGTTCACTTCGCACTTCTTGAGTGTTGTACAACAGGAGTTAGGCAAGCGGGTTGAGTTGAGTACAACATTTCATCCGCAGACAGACGGACAGTCAGAACACACTATTCAGATGTTGGAAGATATGCTTCGCGCTTGTGTTATAGACTTTGGAGGTTCTTGGGATCAATTCTTGCCACTTGTGGAGTTTGCCTTTAATAATAGCTAGCAGTAGTCCATATGAAGCATTGTACGGGAGGCGATGTCGTTCGCCAGTTGGCTGGTTTGAACTGGGAGAGGCTCGGTTGTTGGGTACCGATTTGGTGCAGGATGCCTTGAATAAGGTCAAAATTATTCAGGATCTACTTCGCACAGATTAGTCTAGGCAAAAGAATTATGCCGACCGTAAGGTTCGTGATACTGCATTCATGGTTGGAAAACGATTATTGCTCCAGGTTTCACCTATGAAAGGTGTAATGAGGTTCGGAAAAAAGGGCAAGTTGAGCCCTAGGTATATTGGACCCTTTGGAATTCTTGAAAGGGTGGGTGAAGTAGCCTACAGGCTTGCATTACCACCTTGTTTATCAACGGTTCATCTGGTGTTCCATGTGTCTATGCTCCGAAAATATCATGGTGATCCGTCTCATGTGTTAGATTTCAGCTCAGTCCAATTGGACAAGAATTTAACTTACGAAGAGGAGCTGGTAGCTATTCTAGCCTGGTAGGTCCGGAAGTTGAGGTCTAAGAATTATCCTTCAGTTCAGGTGCAATGGAGAGGTCAGCCGGTAGAAGCATTTACCTGGGAGTCCGAGTCGGACATGTGGAGTAAATATCCACACCTTTTTACCAGCTCAGGTACTTTTTCTAATTCCGTTCGAGGACGAACATTTATTTTAGAGGTGGAGAATGTGATGACCCAAAAGGTCATCTTTAAATTTAATAATTATTTCTGTATTTTGAGACCTCAAACAGTACTATTCATCGTTTCTCGACTTGCTTGCACAGTCCGTATAATGTTTTGGAAAGTTTTTATATGAAAAATTGATTAAAATGAGAAATAGAGCCTTAAAACTCAATTGAGTTGACTTTGGTCAATATTTTGAGCAACCTGACTCGGATCAGTGTTTTGACAGTTTCGATAGGTTCATATCCTGATTTGAGACTTGAGTGTATGCCCGAAATTTAATTCGGAGGTCCCTAGCTCGAGTTATCGCATGTTGTCGAAATTTTTAAGTTTAAAGGTTTAATGACTTAAGAGATTTGACTAATGTTTGACTTTGTTGATACCGGGTCCATATTTTGATTTCGAAACCTGGTATAGCTCCATTACTATATTTATGACATGCCTACTAAATTTGGGTAGAAACGGAGCTGGTTTGATATGATTCGGGCATCCGGCTTTTAAAATAGAAACTCTAAAGTTTCTTAAAAATTTCATTTGATTTGGTGTCCGATTCTTAGTTTTAGGCATTATTTTGGTGTTTTGATCGTGCGAGCAAGTTCGTATGATAGTTTTGGACTTGTATGCATGTACGGTTTAGAGCCTCGAGGGCTCGGGTGAGTTTCGGATAGCCTACAGACCTTTTGAACTTTGGAAAAATCTGGTTTTTGAGCTTCAGCTGTAATCTGGTGCATCGTACTTTGCGATCGCGAAGCCATTCCCGCGATCGCGAAGAGTAAATTGTGAGCCATGATTTTTACCCTTCGCGTTCGCGAAGATAGGCACGCGATCGCGGAAGGTTAGCTCCCAGTGCACCGCGAACACGTAGAGTTGATCGCGTCCTCGTAGAAGGAATGAAGGCAGAAGCTGGGCACGCCATTTGTACTACGCGATCGTACAAGAGTACGCGATCGCGTAAGTTGAGAAAATGTTCTCCGCGATCGCATGACCATTTACGCGATCACGTAGAGTTAATAATCTAGGCAGCCAAAATATGATTCGCGATCGCAAAGAATTATCCGCGATCGCGAAGAGTAAAATGGAACTGGGCAAAGACGTGCTACGCGATCGCGAAGGAATTTCCACGATCGCATAAGGTAAAAACCTGGACAAACAGAATTTAAGTTCTGTAAATGGGATTTCGACCCATTTGCTTTTCGATTTTGAGCTCGGGTAAGACGATTTTCAGGCGTTTTTCACGGAAAAACATTGGGGTAAGTGTTCCTTATCCTATATTGATTATATTTCATGATTCCATACTCACTTACATCATAAATTCGTGAATTTATGGAAGAAAAATCAATTTTTTTATAAAATCTTCCAAAAATGTAAAATTAAGATTTGAAAGTCAATCCGGTGTCGGAATTCGATAACTTTTATATGGTTGAACTCGTATCGGAACGGGTGTTCGGATTTTGTGAGTTTTTTTGGGATTCGAGACGTGGATCCCATTGTTGATTTTTTAGATAAATTTCGGATTTTAATCCGAAAAAATTAGTAAATTCATATGGAATTAATTCCTACGATTTATATTAAATATGTTGAATTATTTATGATTAGATTTGAGGATTTCAGACACTAATTCGCGAGGCAAGGGTGTATTGGAAACTTGAATTTGGTTGCGAAGCGAGGTAAGTGTCGTGGTTAACCTTGACTTGAGGGAATAGAACACTTGAATTATTTGCTACGTGAATTTCATGTGTAACGATGTATAGGCAAGGTGACGAGTGCATATACTTTGTCAAATTAATTATTTTCTTAATTATTTAAACATCTTAAATTATTTTAAGATACGAATTAATTGTTATAATAATTGTTTCTCTCCTATTTCTTATCAAATATTAATTCTTGAATTCCTGCAATAATTGTTACATGCTTATTTGATTTATGTGTCTTAATTGCTACTTGACATTTAGCATGTTAAAAATTAAACTGCCTATTTTCTCCCTGATTTTCCTAATTAATTGCTACTTGTCATTGTTTGTTTCATAAATAAATTATAATAATTGTATTCCTTGATGTTTAATAGTTTCTCATTGAACGTGGTATTATTGGAGTATGTTTATTAAATTTAAGAGTTGTTAAAATATATGGGGGAATCGGGTTGTACGCCGCAATGGAAATAAAAATAAATATATTGGGGGACCGGGTTACACGCCGCAATAAATTTATTTAAAAGTTTATATTGGGGGATAGGGTTGCTCGCCGCAACAGAGTTATTTAAAGTTTATATTGGGGGATCGTGTTGCACGCCGCAACGGAAATTGATTGAATTAATAATTGGTTATAATTGTCGAGTTGACTTTAACTGTTAAAATGAGTTACCTGATTTATTTCTATTATTGTTGTTTTTATTATTATTGCGTACAGGTTAATGTAAGTGACCTGCCTTAACCTCGTCACTATTTCGTCGAGGTTAGGCTCGACCCTTACCAGTACATGGGGTCGGTTGTACTGATACTTCACCCTGCACTTCTTGTGCAGATTTCAGAATTGGTCCCAGTGGCGTACTGTAGATTTGCCCGGATACAGCTACCAGTGGAGATTTGAGGTATAACTGCACATCGTTCGCAGTTCTGATGTCCCCTTCTATCTTATCTCAACTGTATATTATATTTCAAACAGCTAAAATTTATTTCTGACCTTTATTTATATCATTCTAGAAGCTCGTGTACTTGTGACTCCAGTTCTGGGATGGTATTTAGATATCGCGATTATTTTGGAATATTCACTTTATTTCAGACTTTATTTCCGCATTTGTTTTTTTGTTATTAATTAATATAAAATTTTGTTAAAAATGGCTAATTATATTCTAACGTTGGCTTGCCTAGCAAGTGAAATGTTAGACGCTATCACGGTCCCGAAGGTGGGAATTACGGGTCGTGACACTGCTTTTCTCCAAAAAAAAAATTCAAAAAACACTTTTGATAAAAAAATATTTCTTAAAATAAGTTGATTTTTCTAGTCTGACCAAACATGCTATAAATATGTTTATTTTCTTTCGCTAGATTGGGATTTTGGCCTGTTAAATAACGTTGTTTTTATACAAATATTCTTTTAATTATTCAGAACTTTAGGAAATCGATAATATAAAATAATTGAAACTTTATTAGTTTATTTTCTTACGTTCAGATCGTAACCGATTATTTTACATCATTTCCTTATTCAATTAATGAGGCAAAGAAAGGTAGAAATGAAAATAATAAGCGGTGAGCTTAGAACTTTATTCTTAACTGATATATGGAAATGTTTCAAATTACCTTGCTAATAAATTCAAAAAATTGCATTACAAAATCCCGCAGGAATTGGATTTTAATTTTCTCTGTGTAAAAATAATATACATTGGTTAAATAGTACTAAACGATTTAACTGTAAACTCAAATGTCTATGAATTGATTCTCGCTCTTAGGACTCATTCCATTTAGTAAAAGTAGTTTAATTATTGTTTCTTTTACCTGGATTAATCATATTTTCATTACTATAGTTTCTAATTATTTTGATACAATACAGGTGCTAGAAAACAATTGAGTGTTAAATTTATAAAATTAATTAATTTTTCTCAGTCAATACTCATTAGCATTAAAATATCTAAATAAATAGTTTCATACTACAAACAAATCTGTGGTTTTCCTGGCAAGAGTTGAATGCATATTTCATGAAATCATAGACTAGTACCCGAACACTCAGCTAGTGTTTGGACATAAATTTGATTGAAATTAAAAAAGAGTTTTTGAAGTTGTGTTGAAAAATAATTTTTGAAAGTTGAAGTTGTGTTTGGACATGCATTTTATTTACTGAAAAGTTGAAGTTTTGTGAGAGAGAAAAACATTCACCCAAAAACTGGTGGGTACTTGAAAAGTTTTGATTTTTTCCCCCAAAACATGATCATATTTTATAAACAAATAATATTTTCAAAAGATTTTTGAAAAAATAAAGACAAAATCTATGACCAAACGAGAGCTTAATCAATGGGTACACAAACAGAAAGTAGCTCGAATATATTATTTCTTATAAATTATATTATTTCGGATTTAAGTAATATATACTGATGACATAATGGCTTATTTATACTATTAGTATAATTTAATATGTTATAACATGTTATTTATCCTTTATTCTAGTTATCAATCAATATTATTAAATAGAGTTACATGCAATTGCATTTTAAGTGGTCTGAATGCGTAAATATTTAGGCAATCATCACAAATTAGTGCAACATGATGTAGAAATAAAGAGTTTTTTAAGATATAAATATAAATAGAAGATTATATTCATATCATAGTGGATTAAACGCTCGTGTATATATATATATA
>AWOL01S0011582.1:125092-150983 GCA_000715115.1 Nicotiana otophora
ATATATATATATGAGCGTTATAACTTAAACTTTTTCCTATTTGTTACTAATCATGCGGAGCATAGCACGAAGTTCAGCACAAGAAATGAAAGAGAAAGAATTAAACCCAGGTCCAACTTCAAGAATGCTACACTTGAACAATTGGACAATTTTCGGAAAAACTTTTTAGAGTTCTTTGGAATCTCATTCTTTCTTATTGTGAAGACCATGGTATAAAGCTAAAAGTTCAGCTTGCATAATATCAGTATGTATCAGATGCTTGGTATAGCCATATACCCATGCTCCTGAAGCATCGCGAAAAACTCCATGTAACGATCCGACCGGTCGTTTTGAGTTCTAGCGCGTCGTTCGGCAGTTTGAGGTCATGAGTAGCTTCACTACATGTATTACGACTTGTACGTGTGGTCGGAATTGGATTTTGGGAAGTTCGGAGTTGATTCGGAAGGAAAATTCTAATTTCGGAACTTTAAGTTGGAAGAATGGACTAAGGTTTGACTTTTGAGTAAACGATCTCAGAAACGGGATTTGAAGCTTCCAATAGGTACGTACGATGATTTCGGACTTGGGCGTATTTTCGGGTTGAGTATCGGGTGGTCCAGAAGCATTTCGGCGCTTAATATGAAAAGTTGGCATTTTAAAGGTTTTAGAATTTCTTAGGTTTGGTGTGAAGTGGACTTTGGTGTTATCGATATCTGTTTGAGGTTCCGAGCCTTGGAGTAGGTTCGTATCGTGATTTGTGACTTGTGCGTAAAGTTTGGCGTCATTCCGGAATGTTTAAGAATGAAACGGACGCGTTCGTCGAAGTTTGAATGTTTTGAAGTTTAAAGAAAGGTTTCGATTATCGATTCATAGTTTTAATGTTGTTTGGTGTGATTTGATGTCTCTATCAGGTTCGTGTTATATTTTGGGACTGGTTTGTGTAATTGGATGGGGTCCCCGGGGTTTCGGGTGTGTTTCAGAGGTGTTTGAGTTGTGTCGTGCTCTTATTTGATGTTTCAGTGTCGTTTTTGGGCATAAATGGCACTATGTTGAGAAAATGGCTTTTGATTTGTGATTGGATTGAACCATTAGATCTGTATAGTAATTACGGCGTCATAGCAATAAGAATCGTCGAATTCCGATTTCGTATGAGAGAGTTATGCCCATTTCCGTGGCGGACAAAATTGTTGGTTTCTGGTGCGAAGTTTTGTTCTTCGCGAATGCGAGAGAAGTTCCGCGTACAAGGAGAAGGATTTCTGGATTGACCGGTCAACGCGAAAAATTTCTCTTCGCGAAGGCGATGAAAAAAATCATGTGGAGAGTGTTTTAAATTGAGAATTTTAGTATTTTGGGCATATCTTGAGTTCTAGAGCTCCGTTTGAGGTACTTTTCGCGGCGTTGTTCTCGTCTCAACAAGGGGGTAAATATATGACCTTTATTGTTATGTTTCTCTATTATTATGTCCGTTGGTTATTATTTTTATCCTTGTTTGGATTGTAGAAATTGGAATTTTGAGCCCCAAAGTTGAGAAATGATAAATTCTTGATTCGAGGGTCGATTCATGGACGCAATTGGATGATTTTCTAGATATAGACCATATGAGTTATGGGTAATATTTACTTTCAATAATTTTCGAAATCCGGGCACATGGGCCCGATGGTTGACTTTATTGACTTTTCGAGCAAAGTTGAAATTGTTATAAATTGATTAATTATAAGCATTGGAGTATATTTTGATCGAATCGCACGGTTTTGGACTAGTTTCGGGATGTTTGACTTTGATTTGAGGTGTTAGAGAGACGTTGGAGCCGGTTACAGAGCTTCGGAGTGAGGTAAGTCTCCTGTCTAACCTTGTGAGAGAGAAACTACCCCCTAGGTGATGTAATTATTATGTGCTATTAGTTGTGGGTGCTACGTACGCACGAGGTGATGAGAGTCCGTACGTAGCTAAAGCATGTTTATGTCTGGGTAGACTTAGGAATTTACCATGTAATATTTCAAATATTTGAATTCATTCTGCTGGCTTAATTAATTAAAATTATAATTGAACTTGATTTAGAAATATATACATATATATTAGGCCGAGCTTTATTACCTTGTGTTGTTGGCAAGTTATTTGAGAAACGGTAAAGATTATACTCACCTTGTGTTCATATACTATATCGTAAGCTCGTGTCTCGTAATTCGATAATTCTTTCCCTTTGTTGTGGAGCGGGATAAATGCTTCGACAAGATTATGTACCACATTCTCATGGGAGAGGGTTGTTCGCCTCGGCAGTATAATAGATACATCTATGGTTCGTGTCGCTCGACACTCGGCAGTGTACACGTTATGATGGGATCGGGCCGATTGCCTCAGCAGTATCACATTCCTTTTGAAATTTGGTTGTACGACTTCGGCGTAATCGTTTGTTATATCGCTAGCAGTCCGAATATTCACGAGATTATTTCTTCCACTGATGCCTTGAATTTTATATGGTATTTCTTATTTATTTAATATTGGCACTAGGTATTTTTGAGCTGTTGAGATAGAATACGAGATGAAAAATTGATATCGTTTAAAGAAAATTTTGGATATTGTGTTAATTACACATTTACCTCACTACTATTGTTGTGCTTCTTATCTGTTTATAATTTACCATATTGATTTATTAGACCATTAGTAAGTGTCGATGTCGATCCCTCGTCACCACTTCTCCGAGGTTAGGCTAGATATTTAATTACTAGGTACGTGTTGATTAATGTACTCATGCTGCACTTCTCCACTAATGTGTAGGATCCGACAGGTTCATTTGGTGGTCATCTTGGCGTGTAGGCACGACTGCTGGGGAGACTTTATGGTGAGACACATTCCAAGCTACGCATCGCAGCCCACAAAGTCTTCATCGTACCCTTTACTTTATTTTGTCTTATTTACATTCCAGACAGATGTTGTATTATTATTATTATTGTACTCCCTAGTAAATGCTCATGCACTTGTGACATCGGATTTTGGGATATACTAGTTAATGCTTACGGTTCTGTATATTATCATCGCCTTTCATTTCTCTTATAAACTATAATTTTTGTATGTTCCCGTGGATTTAAAAGTGTAAATTTCCTTCTTTATTAAAATTTATGATTTCAAAAGTAATAATATGAGTAATTAAATTGATCAATCACTGTTGGCTTGCCTGACGACGGCATTAGACTAGTCGTGACACTCCAGATGCTCCCCCACGATGGGAACGATTATCAAAAGCTCCATCAATGTTTAACTTAAGGAATCGTTAGGTAGTAGTTGCCATACTATTGGAATGCGACTGGTGAGTGTGTGTTTGTGGGTAGAATTGTTAGCTGCTAGGTAGAAGAATTGGGATGCCTGATTTACTATGTTGTAGATATTAACCTGAGTATTGGTGTGATTGAACATATTATTATTACGATTAGTCTAGAAGTTCCATAGTATGATTGGGGATAATATATGTAATGTCACATTTCGTGGGAAGAGTGGATGGTTTTGTGTGGCGGAAGACATAATGCTCCTACCCAATTTTGAAAAGGGTGTATAGGGAGCAGAATATTGAAATGTTGTCATATAGGTGTAGCGATGTGGCAACGAAAAAATATATGGTCGATGTTTTCAGGTGCTTGTCTGCACATTTTACATGTAGTATCTATGGATATTTTTCGATGATAGAGAAATGATAGTGTGGGTAGTTTCTGTTGTAGCATGAGCCATAATAAATGCTTAATTTTGTTGGTGGAAAGGACTTCCAAACCCAATAATACGGAGAATGAGATTGTTGTTGGTTAAGAGGAAGTGTTATTAATTTATATGCAGTGGAGGTAGAGAAAACCCTGTGGTGGAGGAATTCCAAAATGACTGGTCTGTAGCATTAGGGTTAGAGTTTAACATGGTAGTAGTGATGAGGTTGAAGAGGTGGGGTGTTAGGACGAACGAAAGTGGGGAGAGGTTCCAAGATCCATTAGTAATGATCGTGTTGAGAGAGAGATTATCTTCATGGGGAGGAGTGGACAATGGATGAGCTGGCGTAAGGTGGTGTTTGTGGGTAGCCAGTAGTCTGATCATAGTTGGATATGATTTTCATTTGCTATATTTCAGCCTAATCCCTGCTTATAGAAGGGGTATGCCATAATATTGCTTTTCCAAATGTAGGAAGCACCGTGTTTAGCTATGGGATTCAATGTGGTATTTGGGGGGGTATACTATGGAGTGATATTTAAGGCAGAGGATAGAAGCCCAAATGGCATCATGGTTTTTATAGTAACGCTAAAGTAGAGCAGTAAGTAATGCAATATTTTTTGGATATAATTTGGGTATTCCTAAGCCACCATATATTTTAGGCGTAGTAATCTTATCCCAGTTAATAGGTGTAGTTTGCATTTGTTAGGGAAAGAGCCCAATAAAAGTTTTCATTGAATATGATTGATATGGAGGATGGTCTTTGGTGGTAGGAGATTAAGCTGCATGGCATACATGGGAATAGAATTTAGGACTGAATGGATGAGGGTTGTTCTCCCAGCAAAAGTTAAAAACTTATATTTCCAGCCAGCGAGCCTTCACGTTAATTGGTCGATGAGATATTGGTAGTTAGCGGAAGTAGGTTTTGATAACGACTAGGTCGGGAATCCAAACTAGAGTAAGAATTTGAAAAGTAAATGCAGAAACAATAACAATAAGGAATTGAACAACTAGAACTAAAGGGTAGAAAATAAAAGATAAGGGAAAATTCAAGGAAAGAATTCCAAGAATTTTCAAAAACGCAAGTTCTATAGCCTTGACAAGATCAAAGCAACAACGTCTTGATTTATTGAAGAAATCAAACGCCTTTACTTAAAAGCAAATCAAAATAATAGATTCGGATCTTGACCGCTTTACGAGTAACTTGAGACAATAATTAATAACTAGTATTAATCGCCTTATAAGAATACCACAAAGGAATCAAAGATATCACAATAAAGAAGTAATCTTACTACTTTGAACTATGAACTAGTAAAGGTTGAAAGATAAATCTCAAAGCACAAATAAAAAAGATTCAAAAGAACTCTCAAAATATGATATACTTAATCAATAATGAAGTCCCTCAATGAATGAGAAAAACTCCTTATTTATAGGAGTACTAAGGCACAAAAAGTCCTTAAAATTAGGTAGAGTGGTTGTCAAGGCTTAAAAAGTCATTACAATTAGGTAGGGTAGTTGCTAAGGAGTAAGAAAAGTCATTACAATTAGGTGGGGGCAGCCAAATTCCTTTGGGGCAGATTTGGACCTTAAAACTACAAGTTTGGATCATTGATTTGGACTCCAATTGGGCTCCTTTTGAAACACCCCCTTTTGGACCTCTTTTAAGCTCATTTTGAGCCCCTTTGNATAGCCTTGACAAGATCAAAGCAACAACGTCTTGATTTATTGAAGAAATCAAACGCCTTTACTTAAAAGCAAATCAAAATAATAGATTCGGATCTTGACCGCTTTACGAGTAACTTGAGACAATAATTAATAACTAGTATTAATCGCCTTATAAGAATACCACAAAGGAATCAAAGATATCACAATAAAGAAGTAATCTTACTACTTTGAACTATGAACTAGTAAAGGTTGAAAGATAAATCTCAAAGCACAAATAAAAAAGATTCAAAAGAACTCTCAAAATATGATATACTTAATCAATAATGAAGTCCCTCAATGAATGAGAAAAACTCCTTATTTATAGGAGTACTAAGGCACAAAAAGTCCTTAAAATTAGGTAGAGTGGTTGTCAAGGCTTAAAAAGTCATTACAATTAGGTAGGGTAGTTGCTAAGGAGTAAGAAAAGTCATTACAATTAGGTGGGGGCAGCCAAATTCCTTTGGGGCAGATTTGGACCTTAAAACTACAAGTTTGGATCATTGATTTGGACTCCAATTGGGCTCCTTTTGAAACACCCCCTTTTGGACCTCTTTTAAGCTCATTTTGAGCCTCTTGGTGGACTTCAAGGGCTGATTTGGTGGCCTAATCTTCCTCCTCTTGGACTTCAATTTGGATCACCAAATAATTGTAAAACTTGGATAATTCATCTATTTTGGGCTTGAGCTCTTCCTCTACAATTAAAAGCTTCTTTATTTGTCATTGAAGTCCAGCAACCTTAGAGTGCAACTCTTTAGCTTGAGATCTTATAAATGGCCTTGGAGCTTCCAAAACTCTATCCTTGTCCTTGATGCTATCAGGTTTAGTATTGGTTATGGGTAGTCCAAGGTACCTGCCAAAGGTAGAGGTGGAGTTGATGTTAAGGAGCGATGAGATGGTATTCTGAATGGAAGTTGGTACATTAGCGGAGAAAAGAATTTAGATTTTAAAAAGCTAATGCGTTGGCCATAGTGGATAATAAGCTGGTTGAAGATGTTGATAATTGTATGCGCATTTTTTTCAGTAGCTCTAGCGAACAAAACTAGGTCATCCGCAAAGAGTAAGTGAGAAAGAGGAAGTGAGGAACGGGAGATTTTTACAGGTGTCCATTGTAGGATGTCAATTGCTTGGTCAATTAGAGGGGAGAGGGATTCCATACAGATGATAAAAATATAAGGGCTTAATGGGTCTCCCTGTCTAATGCCCCGTGTAAGTTGGAAGAATTGGGTAGGCTTCCTATTTATGAGTATTTAGAACACAGGACATGATTAGCTGTATGAGGTGCGGAGAAAAATTTAATTGTTGTAGTGAGTATTTTATAAAGGACCATTTTAGTCGGTCGAAAGCTTTCTAAAGGTCAATTTTTAATAACATGCTGCCAAATTTACCTTTCTGTCATCTAAAAGAGTGCACAGCTTCTTGAACTATGATAGCATTATCAATCGTCCGTCTGTCCGGTATGAAACTACTTTGCGTTGGGCTAATAAGTTTGGGTAAATACGGCCTAATACGGTTAGCAATTATTTTCGTAATTGTTTTATAAATTGTATTACAGAGTCCGACGGACGATATTGGGAAATGTTTTCAGGTTTTGTACTTTTGGTATCATCCCCGATGAGCGACGACTAAACTAATAGGCGATCAATGAACACGAGCATGTTATCAGTCAGAAGTCTAATCTTTTACTAGACAACTTTTTTATTTTTTCCAACCGCGCGAATTGATGTTGACATTCATCAATTTCATTAAGTCATATTATCTCAGTCCAAATGTTACGAATATTTTTGGCAGAAACTCTAAAATTTGCTTGAAGTTATTGCTTCTATAATGGAACCGACTCCTTTACTGTATTTTTTCTTTCTTTTAGAACGTGTCACTATTTTAAAATAAAATAATTATGAATGAAGTTCAACTAATGTCAGAGACGAGTTCTTACTAATGTCTATTTTGTAGTTGGGCCTTTAATGGTAGACATGTAGGGGCAATTGAACCCTATTCAAGGTGTTTTAGATTATTCGATCAAGGTTTTATTTAGATGGAAACGGATTTGCCGATGACACAATGAAAATCATCATTTAGTCATTCAGAATTGACCAACGATACGAGACATGAAATACTAACAACTTAACGAAGTGGATAATTGAAACCCTTAGACGTTCAATCGAATTATCTTAGTAGGCGTTTGGATATAAAAATTGTGATTTTTTATTAAAGAAAATTAGTTTTTGGTATTTAAAATTTAAAATTATATTTGGATATGTATTTCATTTAAAAATATATTACAGTTTTGTGAGTTAAAAAACTTTTTTTCTGAAAAAATTGAAATGATTTTTGTAAAACTCATTTTCGAAAAATCTGGAAAAACTTACAAATTTTTATGGACAAAAACATGTTTTTGAAAAGAATCCGAAAATTAAAAAAAAAAATCATGGACAAACGGGTCACGATAGTCTCTTCAACCCCTTTTTTTCCGTCTAAAGTTAAACAGGAAGAGGATTTTACGCAGAATTCTCATATCTGTTATTTAAGGAGCTGAAAAGTTTGATTTGAAAGATAAAAAAATATGTCTCTTGAGTTATATTAATGCATGTTGACGAGTTTACATTTTAATACTTCTCCCAAATCAAGAGGAGAAGGATACAAATGCTCAAAATGAGCTGTCAAAATATTCGAAATGATTATAGCTAGTCGCTGAAAAATTAAAATACAAAGTCAAATTTGATGAGCTCCTCCTTGCCCACATTTGCACGCTTCGTCTTTGTCTATAAGCTCTTAACCAAAAGTCCAAATCCAATCCCACCGGTAAATACTTTACGCGTATTTACGTCAAATCAAATAAGAGAGAATTACACATGAGTACACTTCACAAATATACTCTGTAATTAGATGGCCTATATACAATTTTACAAAGCTGCAGCTCAATAACAATAAGCCAAAATTTAACATTCAACTCCAAATAAGTTCTCGAAATTACTATTCGATTTTTTTAATAGCTTAAACTTCTAACACAATCTCCGAATCAGTAATTGTGACTCAAATGTTTGTTCGACAAAATAAATCTATATGTGCGGTAAAACTTAGATTTTAAGATAATCCGCCATTATAAAACAAGCTTAAATAAGTGGATTTAATTTTCGAATTTGATTTTGTAAAAATTTGGAGTAAGTGTTATTTAGACTTGTTAGAAATAGTCTAAGGACGTTTACAAAATTTGAAGTCATTTAATGGAGATTTATACCGGTTTTGAACAAGAATTGCACTCTTATACAAGGTAGGTACATTATGTATAATATAAAATTGTATAATAGTGTGTAAGAGGTGTTTATATACTCGTATAGACTATTATACAATATTATACACTGTGGTACAAAAACTGACATTATCTTTTTCCATGCGCCTCTTCTGAAATTTAACTCAAATCTACTCCAAATCACTTCATTTAAGTTTTGAACTTCTCTTGATATTTTTAATCAGTTAGAACAACACCCAAATCGAACAACTAACAAACTAGATGTTCCATTGCACCTAAGATATAGAGGCAAATCAAGAGAAGGTTAATTAATAGTTACCGACCTTGGATGAAACTCGATGTGGAATTAAACTGGGCGTTCATTTCTTTTGGAGAGATTACTAAATTTTGGGACAAATTTTCCAGAAAGAAAATTATTACCTCAAACTCCGAAAGAGCTTCAATGGAGTTTTCCGGCTACAATATTCCATGTTCTTTATTCCAACAATGGTGATGCTATATACATCTTATTCCCATAATAGTTTCGAAGATATATGGTCTGCAACATGATGATTCAAAACCACTCAGATTAGGCTATGTACATCAATTATTTGAGCAGTTGCTACTTGTTTTCATGTTGTAGCCGGTGGCGGCAGAGGCGGATCCAGGATTTCATGATTGCGAGTGCTGCTCAATTTAAATTTTTAATGCCAAGCTACTACCAGTCAAGAATATTGAAAAAGAGTGATGTTTGGTCGATTCACTATATTTTGAATATCTCGGTTCGGTTCGATCTATCTTGAATTAATTTGATACGACTTGCAAAATTTTGGTATATAAATAAATAAGCTAGATGAATAACAAAGGAAAATAATTAAAATTATATTTAAACAAAACTTTGGAGATCTAGGAAATGAAAAAGGAAGAAAATATATAATCTAAATAAATAATAAACTGGTGTTGTAACAAAGAGAGAAAATACAACGATGAAGAAAATAAAAACTAAGAAAAAAAGAAATAAGAGAAAAGGACAAAAAAGAGACAGTACGTACAAAATGAGTTTCAATCCCGGAATAAAAGCCTGAAAACTGGAGCTTCAACCATTGGCACCTACCGTCACTTTGTTAATATGGGTGGCATCATTTACTTATATCCATTTTATTGTGTGAAATAACAGTATATACATTAAATTTTAGTAGAGCGTCCGGATGGCGTGGCATCCCCTTTTTACTACATAGATCCACCTCTGAGTGGCGGTTAAACCGGATAAGGACTTCAAATAGGAGTTAAATCGGGTAACGTTTTTCTCCCAATTATATTATAGCGTAATTGTTTCAACAATGAATACACGAGACATCATTCACTAAATCAAAATTTATTAATACATATTCTTACGTTTATTTATCTCTTAACCATAATAAATTATTACTTATAATGTTGTGCAAACATCTAACGCGAATAAGTTCTTACTGTCCCAACCCTAGTCCTCACTGAGCGAGTAAGTTTTTACCATCCCAACCCCAAGTCCTCGCTGACCCTTCAAGGGTAGGCCATATGTAAGTTGGCCAAATAGAAGGAAAAGAAAAGTCTTTTTTTATGAGAAAAGAAATAGATAAGTCCATAACCACCGAGATGATTATGCCTCAATCTTCTCCTCTCCCCGCGGTATCAAGAAGTTTCCCTTTTAAATAATGACATCGTAAATGTGGAATTTTAATATTGATTTTTGACTCATAAATTAGTTAGTCTCGAGTTGAGTAAGTTAAGCTATGATTTTCTACGTCACCCCTTGATCTAGTGCATTTTAACCCAATTCCAACTTTAGAAAAATTGGACTCATGAAATAAAGTCATTTCCATACCTCATCTCACTTTAGCTGGCTCAAATTTGACCACGTTTGACCCCACACAGTTTTGGCCATTTTGGGGGGATTTGGCTTGTTCTTCTATTGACAAAATTTGCAAGTTGCTACCTAGAGTTAGAGAAGTTTGTCAAAAAAACTCCAAAGTTAACAACAGTTGACCAAAGGGGACAAAATCCTCTTAATCCGTTTCAGCGTTGAATATATAGTATCACCTTATTCTGATAGTACAATACGTTGAAAAGGCCAAAAAAGAAGGAAAATAATTCCTGGATTGGTTCCCCCTACCTCCACCCGCACCCAGCGGTGCACTTTAGTGAAGCAATGTCAAATTTCCCCCTACTTCCTTAAATATTGAAACTGCTTGCGAAAAATCAGCACTCACTCCAACTGTTTTCTGAACTCTCGATTAGTTCATCGATCTTTTTTCGTCAATGGGAAAACGTCAAGCCTATTAATGGTTATTCAATGATGTGACACGGCCAAATGTTTTGTTATCTGTCAAATATTTGACTATCATCAGACAAACAGAAATTTTGAAAATGATATGGTTCTATTATTTTGGGTATTATCACTTTTAGCCCGCGCTAAAAACTATTTACAATCGGCAGCCGAAAAAGTATGTAAAATTTATATAATTTTTGTATATTACATACAAAAAATATATATATGTATATATACAAAAATATAGATTTTTTCGGCTATTATTTTTAGAGCTATATAATGTCATTTTCCCATTACTTTCATTAGTAAAATTGCATATGGTTTTTGACTAATACTTTGTTATGATTTATTCATTATGAGTTGAGAAAAACTATACTCGTAAGATCTAATGTACATATTAGCTTCCGTGAAAATCTATGTTTTGATTATTTGCATTCCTTGGCTTTATTTGTTTGGCTACTGACTGTGACTGACATGTAATACGTAGTTTCAACTGTGCCGATATGCAAGTATCTCCTCGCGTAACATTCCCTTTATCGTTGTTTGTTTTAAGACTGAAAATCACTGACAAGATAGATGAAGTGGTTTTATTTGTTAGTTTTTGTGGGTGAATTAACATGGCAGACATTGTTGAACATTTGATAAAAATGGAACCATTCAAAAAATATGGTAGCCGTTGAGATAATTCTCTGATTATAATTGAATAGGCTCAATATTGGACCTTATAGAGATCGAGAACAACAAAACTAACAATTGGGGGAGAGTTACGGGGTCCTCACGAGTCTAAGGAGTTCCCAGCTCACATCAAGAACGTCTTTTTAGTTGAAGGGTACTTTTTGCAATGGATTACTCCTAATCACTCTTAAACTCTAGTATGGAAGTTTATTGTCTACACAACTCTATACGATTAGAACTCATATGTACTCTGTACTCTGAAATATTTTATATATATACATGTTGTAAATCATTGTTTGATTATTGAATAACAGAGCTTTTCATGGTATCGAAGCCCTCTTTTCTTTTTCATGGTATCAGAACCCTCTTTTCTTTTTCATGACGTAAGGAAGCATCTATTATCATTCCAACAACTTCTTTTGTCCAGTTCATCTGATCATGGGAGACGATAAATCATCACTAGCCTCACCATCGCGCACTCAAGTTTCCATACCAGTTTTCATGCCCTCTTCAAACCTTGCCCAGCAGTTGCCAGTGAAGTTGACTTCATCTAATTTCTTACTGTGGAAGACACAATTTGCACCAATGGTATGTGGATGTGATCTTAACCATCATATTGATGGTAGTGAGACGACCCCCATGCAGTTTCTTGCTGAGAATCAGTTAAATTCAGAGTATAAAGCCTAGGTATGAGAGGATCAACTTGTGCTCAGTTGCGTCTGTATCAGAGAGCATCTTGCCACAACTAGTTGGAGCATCAACTGCTAATGAAGCTTGGGAGAAGCTTGTCGCTACATATGCTTCAAGATCCAAACCTTTGATTTGTGATTTAAAGATGCAGTTACATACTTTGCGTCGTGAGAATGCAAATATTGAGTCATATGTTCAAAAGGCGAAGGGATTTGCTAATAAACTAGCTACACTGTAGCATCTAGTTCCTAATGACGACTTAGTCGAAATTATTCTTGCTGGGTTGGGTCCTTTTTGCTGTCCATTTATTAGGTCGCTTGAATCACGACAAGAAGATATTACCTTTAATTCTCTATATGGTTTTCTTCTTAATGAAGGACGGCAATTAAAAAAAATGAATGTCACGACCCGAAATCCCAATCATGTGCCCTCAACATAAGCAAAAAACACGAAAGTGAGTAATTAATGAAAGGACAATCTAACTAAGGCATAGAAAACATAGTAAATGTAACAACATGGTACACATAAGACAAATTCCCCATGTATGCTTTAACCCATGACAATGTATATATACTTATCACCTTGCATATAAATTCACATAGCAAATAAACCAAATAAGTCCTAATTCCCTCAAGTCGAGGTTAATCACGACACTTACATCTTCCCGAATCAATTCAATAATCAACTGAACCTTCAACTGACGAGATGCGTGGGTAATCAACCTACTGTACTGCATCAACACCGTGTCAAGCCCAACATACAATATATCACAATACATAGTGTAAAATCCCGAACCTGTAAGCAACACCAACACTGGGGTTGTAGTCAATGCAGTCTTAAGCTTCTGAAAACTCACCTCACACTCATCGAACCATCTAAAAAGAGTACCCTTCTTGGTCCACCTAGTCAATGGGGATGAGATAGATAAAAACCCCTTCACGAACCGGCGATAATAACTCGCCAAACCCAAGAATTTATGAATCTCTGTAGCTGAAGTAGATCTAGGCCAATTCTGAACTGCCTCAATCTTCTTAGGATCCACCTTACTGCCCTCGGAAGGTACAAAAATGGCCCAAAATAGCAACCGAGTCCAACCAGAACTCACACTTTGAAAAATTGACATATAACTAAAGATACCTCAAAGTCTTATTACGATCCAGAGATGTTGCTCATGCTCCTCTTGACTGCGGTAGTAAACCAAAGTATCATCAATGAAGACAATCACAAGGGAATCTAAACAAGGCTTGAACATCTGGTTCATCAAATCTATAAAGGTTGGTGGGGCATTAGTCAAGTCAAATGACATCACCAAGAACTCGTCGTGACTATGCCGAGTCCGAAAAGTTGTCTTAGGGACATCTTATGCCCGAATCTTCACCTGATGCTAGCCAGATCTCAAGTCAATCTTGGAAAATACCGTGGCACCCTGAAGTTGGTCAAATAAGTCATCAATCCTCGGCAACAGATACTTGTTCTTGATACTGAACTTCTTCAACTACCAATAATCTATGTACATCCTCATCGATCTGTCCTTCTTCTTCACAAACAACACTGGTGCACCCCAAGGCACGACACTTGGTCTAATGAATCTCTTATCAAGCAAATCCTGCAACTGCTCCTTCAATTCTTTCAACTCAGATGGAGCCATACGGTATAGTGGAATAGAAATGGGCTGAGTGCTCGGAGCCAAGTCAATGTAAAAATCGATATCTCTGTCGGGTGGCATGCCGGCAAGTCCGTAAGAAACACCTCTAGGAACTCACGCATAACTAGAACCGAATCGATGGAAGGAATCTCCGCACTAGAATCATCAGTATAAGCCAAATACGCCGAACACCTCTTCTCGACCATATGTCGAGCCTTCACATATGAAATGATCCTGCTAGTGGAGTGACCAAGAGTCCCTCTCCACTCCAATCTAGGCAACCCTGACATAGCTAAAGTCGAAGTCTTGGCATGACAATCCAAGATATCATGATACGGGGAAAACTAATAAATACCAAGAATAACCTCAAAATCCACCATATCCAAAAATAGAAGATCAACCACAATATCATAACCATGAAATGTAAGAATACAAGATCTATCCACCCACCCGATTAACTACTATAGAATCTTCAACCGGTGTAGACACAAAAATAAAAACATCAAGAGAATCATGAGGCATACTAAAATACGAAGCAAAATATGAGGATACAAAAGAATAGGTAGAACCCGGGTCAAATAACACAGAATCGTCTCTATGACAGACTGAGATAATACTTGTAATAACTGCATCAGATGACTCTGCCTCAGGTCTAGCTCGGAATTCATAACAATGGGATTGAGCCCTACCAATTTGACCTCCACCTCTCAGACAGCCTCTCATTGTTTGGCCTCTACTTCTAATGGCCTGACCACCACCTCGAGCTGTATGACTGTTGCCCCAAGCTGACTGAGCAAGCGGTGGAGCAACCGATGCCAGAACTATCGCACGAGTACCCTATTGTGGCATGCTGCTCTAAGACATAGGGCAAAACCTCGCAATGTGTCTCAGATCTCCCACAGGTATAAAAAGCCTTCAACTGATGTGACTGCTGACCCTGGATTGTCCCTGTCAACCTGAATGACCACCCCGATAACTCTGAATCGGAAGTGCACTAACCGGAGCTGAAGGTGCAGTGTATGCTAGTTGCTCACGATGAGACCCATAAGAACCATGACCACCCGAAGCACCGTGGGATACTTTTAGCGATGACTGAATCGGCCTGGTGGGATGGCCTATACCAAATTAACCCCTGCCTCCAGATGAGGCACCACTGAAACCACTAAAATGATGAGGCATTTTATCAGATACTGCCTCCCTACCTTGACCACGAATCCTCTTAATCTGCCAAGAAATCTCCACAACTCGGGTGAAATAAATATCATCCTCAGTCTCTCTTTCTATCTGTATCCTGATTATGCAAGTAAGTCCCTCTATAAAACTCTTCACTCTTTCCCTTTCCTTAGGGATCAAAATAATTGCACAGCAGGATAAATCTGCAAACCTGATCCCATACTAGGTAACAGTCATGCTACCCTGCTAGAGGCACTCAAACTGTCTGCGAAAATCCTCTCTCTAAGTGAAGGTGATGAACTTCTCTAAAAATAGCTGTGAGAACTGATCCTAAAGAACTGGAGGTGAACCTAGTCTGCCTTGAACATACTCCTGTCACCACCTCTTGGCCGAGCCATGCATCTAAAACACTACAAAGTCAACTCTATTGGACTCCACTATCCCCATGTTGCGCAATACCTCATGGCAATGGTCCAAGAAATCCTGTAGGTCCTCAGAAGGTGTACCACCAAAACGAATAGGAAATAGCTTGATGAACCTGTCCAACCTCTTTGGCCCCTCGGACGACATCGCGGTTCCCTCCTCGAACTGTGTAACAATAATAGACTAAACTACTCCAACTGGAAGAACTGATAGAGTGCGATATCCATGGGCCATATGCTCTGGAGTGTGAGTAGTGGGAGTCTGGGATCCTCCCCCATCCTGAGAGACGGCTGGTGCCATAAGGAATATGTCGGCCTGGGCCATGCTCTCCATAAGACCGACCAGGCGGACTAGGGCATCCTGAAGTATGAGGGTAGCAATAAAACCCTATGTGACCTGAGTTGGTCTAACTAGCACTACCGGAACAGGGATCTCCTCCTCCTGCTCGATCTGAGGCTCTGCAAAGGTGTTGTTGCACGTTCTCTAGGTTGATCTCTGCCCCTACCTCTGGCTCTGCCTCGACCCCAGACTCTACCCCTGGTAGTGGACGCAACTTGGTTCTCCGACTCCTAATCAATTACCGATGTGGTACTCGTCCTCACAATAAGTGAGATAATCAGAACAGAATGATTCAGACTTAATGATAAAATAAAGTCGCACGACAGAGAAAGAAAGAAGGTTAAATTTTCTAAAGCCTTATAGCCTCTAGAAGATAAGTACAAACGTCTCTGTACCAATCCTTAAGACTATACTAAGCTTGGTTATGACTCGTGAGACCTAGGCAACCTAGTGCTCTGATACCAACTTGTCACGATCCGAAATCCTAACCACGAGGCCGTGATGGCGCCAAATATTTACTTGCTAGGCAAGCCAACATTAGCTAAAGCATTAACCAATTTTTAACAATTAAAAAGTACAATATTAACAATTAATGACTTAAAGGATCTGAAATACACAAAATAACTCCATAAATAACATAGCCTATACCAATCCTAGAAATCCGGAGTCACAAGTACATGACCGACTAGAATACTACCAATACAGTGTGAAACAAAGTACAACTGTTTGAAAAAAGGTAAATAATAAACTAAATAAGGAAGGGAACTTCAGAGACTGTGAACGTCGTGCAGCTTTACCTCAAGTCTCCTGAACAGATATGATCCGAGTAAGCCTCCGCTAGACACCGCTAGGGTCAATACCAGAATCAGCACAAAAAGTACAGAAGTGTAGTATGAGCACAACTGACCCAATGTACTCCATAAGTTTCGAGCCTAACCTCGATGAGGCTAAGGCAAGACATAACAAATCTGACTATTATTTATATGCATAAAAGAGTAACAAGTAAAGAGTCAAATGAAATAACGGAGTAGGACAGGAATATGGAACAATAGACAAAACAATAAATAAAGAATTATGAAGTACCCTATTTCTAAGACGGGCAATGAAATTACTAAGTCAAATTTCATATCACCAAATATCGAGTAAAACAATGAAATAATAAACTCACACGGTATTACCCTTCATGTTTTTCCTCTCATCCTCACCATATCAAATAAATGCAAGTGCACGGCATCACCCTTCGTACTTTTACTCTCATCCTAATGTGATCATAATATAAATACATATGCACGACATCCCCCTTCGTGCTTTAATCCTCACATTCGCTCCATCAATAATGTCAATATGCGAGCAAAATATGGCACATTAACACCCTTCGTGCTTTTCGCTCTTCCTCGCCAAGAAACAACAATAATCCAACATATCAAACAAGGTGAGAAGCAATTTCAACCTCAACAAAAGTACTAGAATGAGCAAACTCAACTTTTGACATCATAATAATTTCAACATAAGCAATAAATACGATAGCGAGTAATTAAAGTATGAACAATCTAACAAAGGCATGGAAAGCATAGTAAATATAACAACATGGTACAAATAAGACAAATTTCTCCTGCATGCTTTAACCCGAGACAACGTATATATACTCATCATATTACATATACGTCGTTCCCACATATAATTCACATAGCAAATAGACCAAACAAGTCCTAATTCTCTCAAGTCAAAGTTAATCACGACACTTACCTCTTTTCAGAATAAATTCAATAATCAACTACGGCCTTCCCCTTAGAACAAGCCTCCAAACCAACCGAATCTAGCCAATTGTTAATAAAACAATCCAAAATAAGCTTTTGAAACTACCCACGAATGAAAAAAAAATCATTTTTTATCATTTTTGAAAAAAACTCAACAAAAGTCAATCCCGGCACCGCTTGGCCGAAATTTAAGATTCAGACCAAATCTCGATTACCCATTCACCCCCGAGCTCGGATATGTGATTTATTTTGAAATCTGACCTCAATTTGAGATCTAAATCTCAATTTTACAAAATTCCTAAATTCTACCCAAAACCCCTAATTTCTACCTTGAAATTCATAGATTCAGTTAGAAATTTATGAAAAGTAATTGAAATTGATTGAAAACTAGCTAAAGATGCTTACCAATGAATTTGGGTAGAAACGTTTTTTCAAAAATCGCCTCTAGAGAGCTTAGGGGTGAAAAATGAGTTAAATCCCGATTTTCCAATCTTTTACCCAGCTACAGATGTTGCAATTGCGAAAAAGTTGCGATGTTCAAGCAAACCACTGTTCGCAAAAGCAAAAAACTTTCCAGCCCTTTAGATATCGCATTTGCGACATAATGATCAAATTTATGATATCCCCTTACTGACAAAGGCGAGACAACCATCACAATTGCGAAGACTTTCAAACCTAGCTCACGGTCGCATTTGCGACCACCCCATCACAAAATCGGCGCCCACCAGGTCGCATTTATGATGCCATCTTCGCATTTGCGAAGCCAACAGTCCCTCCTCATATATCATATTTGCGAGTCCGACTTCGCAAAAGCGGGACTCGCAATTGCGAACAGGTCATCTCAAATGCGAGACCTGCAGACCTGAAACACCAGCAAAAGGCATCAGCAATTCAAAACCTTTTGAAACACTTCCAAACCTCATCTGAGCTCCTCAGGCTCTAATCAGAATATGCATACAAGTGTAATAATATTCTACAAACTTGCTCGCTATCTCAAATCATCAAGATAACATCAAATAATAAGAATCGATCATCAAAACTTAATGATTTCAACTTAAAACTTAATTTTCACAATCTTTCACATGATGCACCGAAATGCGCTCAGGTCACCTTGTACCTAACCAAACGTGCGTACAAGTTCAAAAATAACATAAGAACCTACCAGAATAGTTAAAATACCGATCCGAGGTCGTTTACTAATAATATTGATTGTGGTCAATTCTAGCCTCATTTTAAGTCAAATATTTTATTTTCTTCAAAATTTCACATAAGAGCTTTTCGAAAAGAGACATGGACCATGCATGTAAATCAATAAATATCAAATAAAGCTTTGAGAGGTCTCGGAACATAAAAATTAAGGCTAGTATTCAAAATAACCTATTGAGTCGTCATAATAAAATAATTAATGTTATTGCGCCTATAATTTAGTTTACTCAAACCTTAATCTCATCTAATCGAGGACGTGGTAGAGGCCGTGAGGTTCGTGGTCATGGACGCTCCTCAATCCATGGATATGCACAGACAATATCAACTCGAAACTTTCAAACTTCCAACTAGACTATAAAAACAACACAATATAACTCATATTTCTCTAGAATTATTTGTCATAATTTTGAAGGAAAGGGACATATTACGTGTGTGTGTCCATCACCTCGGACTAACAATGGTAACATGGTATATGGCCGACCAGTTTCAAACCTTTCTATTTCTCCAAACCCTTCTACACAAATTTAGTTGATGGATACTGGTACAATACATCATCTCACTACAGATCTTAATAATCTAGGTATTCACTCTGAGTACCAAGGTCTTGAATAAGTAACATTAGGTAATGTTTCTAAATTACCTATCTCTCATATTGGTAAAAGTTTTATTATTGTCTCTAATAAAAAATTTGATCTTGATGATATATTACATGTTCCTACTGCCACACAAAATTTGTTATCTATTAGCTCCTTTGCTAAATCTAACAAAGTGTTAGTTGAATTCTTTCCTGGTTATTTTTTGATTAAGGACTTAGCAACGAGAGACATCCGCCACAAGGGGCCGACTGAAGGAGGCATGTATTCTCTTCCTGTGCAAAAACCAGCTTCACCAGCTTCCTATGTGGCGTCATTAGGAGTTTGGCATGCTTGTTTCGATCATGCATCATATCCCACAGTTCGTCATACACTGTCGTCTAGTTCCCTTAGTTGTTCATCAAATAAAAATTCTAGTTTATGTACTGTTAGTACAAGTCACAAAATTTCATTTAGTGAGTCTAGATTTCAAGCCTCCGGGCCATTGATGTAGTTTGCTCAAATGTTTGGGCCCTGCTCCAGTTATTTCTAATGATAGTTATGAATATTATGTGATCTTTTTGATCATTTTAGTAAATATACTTGAATTTATTTTTTGTGCCTTAAATCTGAAGTTCTTTCTATCTTTATTCAGTTTCGTGCTATCGTTGAAATATATTTTGGTCGCCTTATTAAATGTTTTCAAGCATATTGGGGAGAAGAATTTCAAGCCATGTGTCACGATCCGAAATCCCAACTGTGGGGCCATGATGGTGCCTAACACCGCTTGCTAGGCAAGCCAGTACAATAGGGTTATACGCAAAGAAACGCAACGGATATTTAATAACTTAACAATAACATAACATAAAGAACCCTGAAATCTGGTGTCACAAGTGCATAAGCATATAAATCCAGCTAAATACAAGGGTTTGAAAGAAATACAACATTGCTCGGAATAGAATGGAAACTGTATAGTAAAACTAGGAAAGTGACTCTAGGGTATGCGAACGCGGTGTAGCTCTACCTCGAATCACTGACTGGTATCCCCTAAGTGCCTGTCGGGACTCCGCCGGTACCAACGTTAAATATGCACAAGAAGTACAGAAGTATAGTATGAGTACAACTGACTCAATTTACTCAGTAAGTATTGAGCATAACTCTGATGAGGTAGTGATGAGGCTAAGACAAGACATCTACTAAACACCTGTGAAAATATGTATATAAAGCAACAAAAATAACAAGTAAAGAATCAAAGCAATAACGGGTTGGGGGCATATAAAAGGGGCAACAATCGAAACAATAAGCAGAGTATTACCAAGTAAGTCTCTTTTTGAGATAAGCAACGAAACCGCCAAGTTAAATTCACAATCCAAGTATCAGGTAAAACAATGAAGTCAACAAAATCATCACCCTTCGTGCTTTTACTCTCATTCTCGCAATATAATATGAATAAAATATGTGTGTGGCATCACCATTCGTGCTTTTACTCTCATCTTCACATGACAATGATAAAAGCAATCAATTGCACGGCATCACCCTTCGTGCTTTTACTCTCTTCCTCACAAGATAATATAAATGCAATTGCATGGCATCACCCTTCATGTTTTAACCTCACGTTCACTCAAGCAAGGATATCAATATACAAACGATGCACGAAAATACCCTTCGTGCTTTTCACTCTTCCTCACGAAGTAATTACAATAATACAATACCAAGCAAGGTGGGAAGCAATCTAGTTCCAATAATGACATTTGAATACGACTTATCATATGAGGTTCTTTCAACATTTAGTGTCAACAACCAACAAACTACTTACACGTTCTCATCACCCAATGACACAACAATCTCAGTATATGAAATAGCATGAAAGTGGGAAGATAAGTAATTGACAATCTATCTAAACATGGAAGACATATTTCATGAAATGACATGGTACAAGGGAGATTTTGCCCGCATGCATATCCTATGGTCCATGCATATACACCTATCACCTCGTATATACGCAGTCCCCAACACATAATTCACATAGAAAATAAACTCAATTCTACCTTATTTCCCTTAAATCAAAGTTAACCAAGACATTTACCTCTTTCTGAAATCAAATCAACAATCAAGCACGGCCTTGCCTTTCGAACAAGCCTACAAACCAACCGAATCTAGCCAGTTACTGATCAAAACAATTCAAAATAAGCTTTAGAAACTACCCACGAATGAAAAGGGTTCAATTTTGATCTTTTTTGAAAAAGTCAGCAAAAGTCAACCCCGAGGTTGCTTGGTCAAAATTCAAGATTCGGACCAAAATTTGATTACCTATTCACCCCTTAGCCGAGATATGTAATTTATTTTGAAATTAGACCTCAATTTGAGGTCTAAATCTTAATTTTTCAAGATCCCTAAATTCTACCCAAAATTCCTAATTTCTACATATAATTCATAGATTCGATGTTAAGAAATCCTGAAAAGTAGTTGGAATTGATTGAAAACTAGTTAAAGATGTTTACTAATGAGTTTGGTGAGAAACAGTTCTTCAAAAATCGCCTCTAGAGAGCTTAGGGTTGAAAAATGGTGTAAAATAAGCTAAGTCCAGATTTACCAACCTTTTACCCAGTTGCAGATCTCCCAATTATGAACTCTTGTTCGTAATTGCAATGTCCGCAAATGCGACACAGTAATCGCAAATGCGATCGGTGCATCAGGCCTACAGAAGTCGCAAATGTGACATAAATCTCACAAATATGAGGAGTCCCTTCCTCGCAAATGCGAGCTAAGCTTGGCATATGCGAAGCTGCCAGCCCCTAGATCCAAGTCGCAAAAGCGACTCCAAGGTCGCAAATGTGACCACCCACTATCCGCAAATGCGATCACTTCTTCACATATGTGAGGTCTGTAGTCCCGGCCCCAGTCCCAGCCCCAGCCCCAATTTCGCATTTGCGAGCCTGACATCGCAAAATGTGAGGCTCGCAGTTGCGATCATGTCTTCGCAAATGCGAGACCTACGATCTGAGAACACCAACTGATGTGCATCTGTAGTCCCAATTTATTCTGCAATGCATCCAAAACTCATCTGATACCCTCAGGCTCCAAACCGAACATGCCCACAAGTGTAATAACATTATAAAAACTTTCTCGCTACCTCAAATCATCAAAATAACATCAAATAACAAGATTCGATCATCAAAACTCAAGGATTTCAACTTAAAACTCAATTTTTACAATCTTCCACATAATACGCCGAAATGCGCTCAGGTTACCTCGAACCCCAACCAAATATGCGTACATGTCCAAAAATATCATACGAACCTACCGGAATTGTCAAAACACCGATCCGAGATTGTTTACCAAAAATATTGACCGTGATCAACTCTAGCCTCATTTTAAGTAAAACAATTTATTTTCTTCAAAATCTCACGTAAAAGCTTTTCGAAAAGTGACACGGACCATGCACACAAATCAATAAACATAAAATGAAGCTATGAGAGGTCTCAAAATATAGAACTTAAGGCTGGTACTCAAAAAGACATATCGGGTCATCACACCATGACCACATATTTGAGGGACAATGGAATTGTCCAATGTTCTTCTTGTCCATATACACCTGAGCAGAACGGATGTGCTAAACAAAACACATGCACATAGTTGAGATTGGTCATGCTCTTCTCCACATGCCAATGTTCCATCTAAGTTTTGGACGAAAGCGTTTGAGACTGTCGTGTATACTATAAGCAGATTACCCGCTCCTATATTAAATAATCTATGCCCCTTTCGTGTGTTCTTTTATACTAATCCAGATTATTCTCTCTTACGTGTTTTTGGTTTCTTATGCTTTCCATGGATTCGGCCTTACACAAAGGACAAACTCTCTCCACGATCTAAGCCTTGTGTATTTCTGGAAATAGTAAGCTGCACAAGAGGTACAAATACTTTGATATAGCCTCATCAAAAGAATTTGTTTCTCGTCATGTAAGTTTTGATGAGTCTAAATTTTCATTTGCTTCACAGGATGTTGTGGTGCCTACTTCATCAGCCAATGGAACTTCAAACTCGTTAGTTGTCAATATACCATTTCACAAGCCCATACCACCTTCACCAGCTTCACCTTCGGAGTAATGCAACACCTTGACAGATCATTCTTTACCAACCTCATCTACATGCCCAACACCTCTACCTGAAGTTATTGCTCCGGATGAACACTCTACATTGGCTGCTCGTCCCTCTCATGTTGGTATCCATTTGTGTGTTGATTCTCCATCGGATAGTCCTCTTGATACACTGCCTTGTCATAATGGTGCCTCATCTCTCATAGTTAAACATGTACACCATATAGTTACTCAAGCAAAAACATGCTCGTCTAAACCTAAACAACCTTTTTCCTTAATGGCAACTACTTTACCTTCCACTGAGCCCTCTTGCTATTCATTTGCTGCTAAAGATGCAAATTGGCATAGAGCCATGGCTGATGAATATGATGCATTGATTCAAAATGGGACTTGGCAACTTGTTCGGCCACCTTCTCCTTCATAAAATATCATTTGATGTCGTTGGGTCTATAAAACAAAACTGAAGGCGGATGGTTCACTCGATCGCAACAAAGTGAGGCTTGTTACTAAAGGCTATCATCAATGTCCCGGAGTTGATTATATTGATACGTTCAGTCCAATTGTTAAGCTTGTAACTATCTGATTGGTCCTATCCTTAGCTATGACTTATGATTGGTATGCTACTCAGTTGTATATCTCCTGTGCTTTTCTTCATGGTCATCTAGATGAGGCGGTTTACATGTCACAACCTCCGGATTTTGTTGATCCTACACGATCAGACCGTATTTTCCTGTTAAAGCGCTCTCTTTATGGCCTAAAACAAGCTCCTAGAATGTGGAATTGTTGTCTCATTGATGCCTTGACTTCCTTTGGTTTCTTGGATTCCAAAACTGATAGCTCTTTGTATTATAAGTCTACTGCTGGACAGAAAATTTTCTGCCTCATCTATGTGGATGATATCCTAGTGTTGGGCTCTAATTCTACTCTTATTAAGACATTAGTTGCTCAATTACATGATCGCTTTGCAGTGAAAGACTTGACAGGCCTTCATATTTCTTGGGAATTGAGGCACACTAGGTGAAGGATGGTCTTCATTTGTCTCAAGGTAAATATGTTGTTGGTTTTCTCAAACGAGCTCAAATGGGCTCCTACAATAGCTTGTCTACACCAGCTTCGGCTACAAACAAACTCTCAACTACATATAGTGCTCGTTTTTTATGTTGCATTATATCGAGTGTTATGAGGCACTACAGTATCTAACCTTTACGCATCCGGACATAGCTTATATGGTGAACAAGGCATCTCAGCTTATGCATAATCCTTTGGACTCACATTGGATTGTTGTTAAATACATTCTACTGTATATTAAGGCGACTCCATCATATGATTTATTTTTTGCTTCACAGTCCTCGTCCTTACTACACGATTATGCAAACTCGGACTGGGAGGTGATGTTCATGATTAGAAGTCGACTACTGGATTTTCTTTGTTCTTAGGCTCTACCCTTGTTTCATGGGCTTCACGTAAACAAAATGTTGTTTCTAGGTCGAGTATAGAGGCTGAGTATCGAGCCTTAGCTGCTGCTATGTCAGAAATTACATGGGTTGAACATCTCCTACGAGAAATAGGTTGCTTTTTCTGTACAGTTCCAACATTGTGGTGTGATAATCCTAGTTCTACATACTTAGCAGCGAATCCCATTTTTCACTCAATGATGAAGCATATTAATTGATTTTTATTTTGTCCGTGATAGAGTTCGTGCAAAGTCTTTACAAGATCGATAATTAAGATCACATGATCAAGTAGTTGATGTCTTGACTAAGCCACAACCAAAATCTCGATTTTGGTTGTTAAGGGATAAGTTGGCAGTGCTACCAGATCCTGCTCAACCTGAGGGGGAATGTAAAGGATGACTACTAATCACTCTTAAACTCTAGGATAAAAGTTTATTGAAAACATAACTCTATAGGATTAGAAGTCTTATTTATTCTGGATTTTTTTTTGTGTGTATATATATATATCTGTAAATCATTGTTTGATTATTATATAACATTGTTTTTCACTTTTATTATATCACTTCTATTCTTGATATTCCAAGGTAGGTACATAAATAGTCATTCTTAGAGATGCTACTTAGAAATTAGCAGTACTTATTTTTCTTGAAATTTTAAACTAAACATCTTAACTTCATGACAATTCAAGACGTTTTTGTCCCGAAAATTAAATTAAAAAACTGAAATTCAGGATGCACTGGTAAATTTCTAAATAGAAACCCTTTAGAGTGGCTACCTGATGTCATTTCTACAATATTCTTGGCCGTTCTTTTCTTGACACAATGAATTCTTTTTTGTATACAACAACAACAACAACAACCCAGTAGAATCCCATTAATGGGGTCTGGGGAGGGTAGTGTGTACGCAGACCTTACCCCCTACCCCGAAGGAGTAGAGAGGCTGTTTCCGAAAGACCCTCGGCT
>AWOL01S0011582.1:153557-209070 GCA_000715115.1 Nicotiana otophora
GGGGGGGGGGGGGGGGAAGACAATATTAGTATCACAACAACACTCATTTATTATTATTTACCCGGTTTTAGATAAGTTTTTCTAGTTGTAGAAAATAACTAAAGTTTTTTTATAAAATATATTTAAATTAGGTCAAAAGCTACAATTTATATATAATTAAAATATAACTTTTTATTGTACAAAATCTCGTAGAAACTACAATTTGTATACAATTTATATACAATATATATATATATATATATAATGTTTTGGATAAAATTCGAGGAAAAATTTATAATTTACATAGAACTTATATACAATTATGTTAGTTATATATATTTTGTATAACATTTGTACACCTAATATATAAAATATATACAATTTATATCTTCTTTTTGGTGTTTCAATATGACATTCATACCCAAACCAACTCGAATCTCCATCAAATTCACTCAAAATTGAGATATAAACTCTAAATGATATTCCCAGTCATTTGCAATAACACACAGTCCAAACAAATAACAATTTTACCAAACACGATTTTTGAATTTGAAGCTTTTCAATAAATTTCAATAGAGTTTTTTGAGAAATACGTGATTCCCTTCTGAACTTAATTAATCAATTAAGGCTAAATCCCGGTGTTAAGGAAATTGACAGACAAGTAGTTAAGTAGACAATTATTTATAATGTTAGAATCTACTGTAAATAAGAAAGAACTAGCTCTTAATCAATAGAGCATTTTTTAGGCTTATGAAAATAAGGCCAGAATACGTGAACTGTTATAAAATAAAGACTGTAAAGTAAAGACAAGTATAGAGAGAAACTGATATATTATTCAATTTCAAACTGATATCCATAATGAACTGAAATCTCCTTTATTTATAGAAGAAAGGAAACTGTTGCGCAAGCTGCTACTGCAAGTTGCTGTGTAAGCTGCTGCTTGCAAGCTACTGTGTAAGCTGCTACTGCAAGCTGCTACTGCAAGCTGCTACTGCAAGCTGCTGTGTAAGCTGCTATTGTACTGGATATAGATAATTCTTTACCGGGGGTAATATTTATCCATAACGGAATACCGAAAGGATAAGCTCATTGTACCAGACATAGATAATCTTCTACCAGGGGTAATATTTATTCATAACGGAGTACCGAAAGGATAAGCTTCTTTAGGAGGCTTATTTTTAATAGATTACTAAATAGATAAATATATTTACAGCGGAGTCCCATATGGATAAGCTTCCCGGGAAGCTTATTTATAACGAAATACTAAATGAACATCCATAATATAATATATTTATAACACTACCCCTTGGATGTTCGTTAAAAGATAATGTGTCTCATTAAAACCTTACTAAAAAAAATTTCGTGGGAAAAAAAATCCTAGTTAAGGAAAAAGAGTACACATATTTAGTAATACACATAACTAGTTTTCTTATTAAAACCCTCATAAAGAAACTGTGGGAAAAACCTTAGTAAGAAAAAAAGAGTGTAGCGCGTATTTTACTCCCCCAGCCTGAGATGTGGCAGGAGCAAGTGGAATCAACCTCGCCTGAGCTAGAGTGCCAAACATGCTCAAACACTGGGCGAGTGCAGGGGTAGTAACAGGCGTCTCAGGTGCCTGCTCTCCAATTGAAGCTACTGGTGGATCCTCTGTAGTAGCTCGTGCAAGTGCTTTGACTGCACCACGTGGAAGTCCTCGGCCTCTTCCCCAGCCCCAGTCCCCACCTCTTGCGGCTCTAGTAGGCAACACGGGTGTCTGATTATCAGATCAAGCGGAGCGTGTCCTCACCATCTGTGAGAGAATAGAAAGACAGAGATTTAGAATTTTGAAGTCAAAAAATTTGCACGATAAGGAATCAAAGAAGTGAAACTTTTTCTAACAGTTCTATAGCCTCACGAATATAAGTACAAACGTTTTCGTTCTGATCCGCAAGACTCTACTAAACTTGCTTGAGACTCATAACACCTATGAACCTAGAGCTCTGATACCAACTTGTCACGACCCCCATTTTCCTACATAGGATGTCGTGATGGCACCTAGTCTCTAAGATTATGTAAGCCTAGCATTTATACAGAAAAACTGAAATAATAATGGTTTTTTCATAATAAAGAGCCCATGTCTCAACCACAATGTACACAAGAGTCTCAACAATAATAACCGGTAGAGAATGACTTAACAAGAGTAGTATTTCACAACTTAACACCTTGTCTCAATGCGAATCACGACTTTTATAACTCAATATCAATTTCAACAACAAGATATTCCAAGAATAACAACTTCAAGTAAAGTGTTCAACGGTTAAATAATAAATACAGAATAAAGGAAACAAGAACTTCAACTAAACATGTAGAGCAATTAGCAAGTACGAGATAAGACAAGTAGAACATTGTGAAAATAGACTAAAGATGATGAGTATAACATGTTAAGATAACTCAATTAAGACAACACCAATCCTAAGGGGTAAACTTCCCCATACGAAGTTAGACAAGACACTTACCTCAAAACATGCTAAATCAATCCACTAATAGGCCTTTCCCTCGATTTCCCAACTCCGAACGGCTCGAATCTAGCCAAAACAACTTCATACCATAAATATAAATTATAGGAAACTAATTCAAATAATAAAATTACGATCTTTGCGAAGAAATAAAAAGTCAACTCAATAAGTCAACTCGGGCCCGCATCTCGAAACCCGACCAAAATTATAAAATCTGAACACTCATTCGATAACGAGTCCAACCATACAAGAATTACTCAAATTCGACCTCAAATTGCCTTTCAAAATTCAAAATTTTAGTCTGGGAAGTTTTTACCATTTTCCTCCAAATTTCCAATTCAAATCCCTAATTAGATGATGAAAATAGTAATAGATTCATGAAATACAGTCCATTCTGGGTTAGAATTACTTATCCCAATAATTTCCTTGAATAACCCTCGAAATATCATCTCACACCAAGCTCTCTAGGTCAAAAATATAAAAAATGAGATGAACCCTCATTTTTGAACTTTAAATTCTACCCAGGTATTATTCTTCTTCGCGATCGCGAAGCACAAAATCTCAGACTACCAAATTAACACTCCGCGAACGCAAAAGGCCATGAGTGAATGCAACACACTGCCTCCATAAGCTACGCGATCGTGGAACATATCACGCGACCGCGATGAACAAACACGAGTGGACCTGCAGCCCCTTATTCCTTTTACACGAACCCATTCCACTCTATGCGTTCGCGATGAATAAACTCAACACCCTTCGCAATCACAGCCTCAACAACACGATCCCACAGAATACAAATCCATCAATGATAAATAACTCTTTGTGATCGCGATAACCCACTTGCGATCGCGTATAAGGAAACCAATAGCAGCAGATTCTGCTGTCCTCAAGGTTTTGAATTCTGCCGAACATGATCTGAATTACACCCGTGGCCCCCTAGACCTCAACTAAACATACCAACAAGTTTTAAAACATCATAAGGACATTCTTGAAGCATCAAATCACATCAAACAACACTAGAATCACGAATCGCGCATCGATTCAAGCCTAAGGAACTTATGAACTTCCGAATTTCAAACTAATGTCGATTCATACCAAAACAACTCTGATGGACTTCAAAATTTGTACACAAGTCATAAATGACATGACAGACCTATTCCAACTCCCGAAATAGGATTTCAACTCCAAAATCGATAAAGTCAACTCCCGATCAAACTTTCCAACCTTCTAAACCTTCGCCGTTCGCCGATTCATGCCGAAACATACTACGGACCTCCAAATCAACATCCGGACACACTCTTAAGTCTAAAATCACCATACAGAGCTATTGGAACCGTCAAAATGCTATTTCGGAGATATCTACATAAAATTCAAACTACGATCAACTCTTTCAATTTAAAGCTACAACCTAGGGACTATATGTCCCATTTCACTCTGAAATATACCCGAATCCAAAACCAACGCCCCCGAAAAGTCACGTAACCATAATACAACATAGAGGAGGCGATAGATAGGGGATCATGGCTAAAATACTCAAAATAACTGGCCAGGTCATTACATTTTCCCTATTTTAAAATAAACATTTATCTTTGAACGAGTATAGAGACATACCTGAAGTGGAAAAAATATGCGAATAACGGCTACGCATATAATTCTCGGTCTCCCAAGTCGCCTCCTCGCCAGGTTGACCCCTCCACTGAACCTTCACTGAAGAAATGTTCTTTGACCTTAATTTTCAAACATGCCTGTCCAAAATGGCCACCACCTCCTCAACATATGACAAATCCTTGTCCAACTAGATTGAGCTGAAATCCAACACACGATACGGATCGCCGTGATACTTTTGGAGCATAGAAACATGGAATATTGGATGAACTGCAACTAGACTAGGTGGTAGTGCAAGCCTGTAGGCCACCTCTCCAATCCTCTCAAGAATCTCAAAGGGATCAACTTTCCCTTCTTCCCAAACCTTATAACACCCTTCATGGGCGAAACCCGGAGCAAGACCTGCTCCCTAACCATGAATGCAACGTCGCGAACCTTCCAATCTGCACAACTATTCTATCTAGATTGGGCTGTGTGAAGTCGATCTTGAATCAATTTAACATTTTCTAAAGCATCCTGAACCAAGTTTGTACCCAATAGCCTAGCCTCACTCGGCTCGAACCAATCCACCGGAGACCGACACCGCCTCCCATACAAGACCTCATACGAAGTCATATGAATGCTCGAATGGTAACTGTTGTTGCAGATAAACTCCTCGAGCGGAAAGAACTGATTTCAAGAAGCCCCAAACTCTATCACACATGTACGGAGCATATCTTTCAATATCTAAATAGTGCATGGATAGTCCGTCCGTGTGAGGGTGAAATATTGAACCCAACTCAACCCGCGTGCCTAGCTCAAGCTGTACGGCCCTCCAGAATCACGATGTAAACTGCGTACCCCAATCAAAGATGATAGATATTGGCATGCCATGAAGTCTGACGATCTCGCGAATATAAACCTGAGCCAGCTTCTCTGAAAAATAAGTAGTCACCACTGGAATGAAATGAGCTGACTTGGTCAACCTATCCACAATCACCCAAACTACATCGAACTTCCTCTAAGTCCGTGGGAGCTCAACAACGAAATCCATAATAACCCATTGATGGCAGGCTATAATCTCGTGGTTTAGTCGCTTATTACACTTCAATTTACTGCACTTTAATTGAGTTTGAGCTTTAATCGCTAGTGTTTTGCACTTATTGTATGTTTTATGCCTTGTAGGACTAATTTCGAGTGATGTAGATGTTATGGAGCTAATTCGAGTGATTTGGAACTTTGAAGTCTGAGTAAAATCCCAAGGATTAAGCCGGGATCGCGTTCGGGGGTCGAGGACTACATCTGGAATAAAAAAGCAAGGAAAAAGCTGGACTTTAAGAAACTTCCACAGCTGCGGCGCGTGGGACGGCGCATGGCGCACCGCGACTGCCCAATTTTCCTGAAGCCTGTCAGAACAAGCACTATGAAGTTTCAAATAACCCCCCGCGTGGTGCGTCACCCCATGCGGTGCGCCTGTGCATTGTTTACAGAGTTATTATCCCAGTTAGGAAAAGGTTTTTTCGTCAAGTTTTGGCTTCGTTGCCGGGGATTGGCAATCAATAGTGTTTGAAATAGTTTGTAGTGCTAATTCAGGAATTTTTCTTTTTATTTTATGTTTTCCTTTTTACATTTGGTGTTCTTTGACTATGCGTAGTCTACATGTTAGATTTGTGCATGACTCGATCTTCTGTCAAGGCATTGCAACCATATGAACCAGAAATCAAGAAACAACTATGACAGTTGAGGAAGGAAAGAAATCTCACTGAGAAATTAGAGACGATTGGGCAATCCTCAACCAAGGAAGACATGGTTGGAGATGATGATAATGTTGATTTGGCTGCAAGAGAGGCAATCCAACTCAGAGAGAAAGTTGCAAGGGGTGTTGAAGAAGCAACTCTTAGAGATGCACAAATTGTTTATGAGGAGGAGAGGGCTCTAAGAATGGCTCGAAATCAGCCCATGGGTATAGACTAGTTCGAATACATAGCTCCCGGCCAAGGGAGACCACTTGGTGATTATGCTAGACTGGTTTACAACCAAGGCTTGTCAAGTGTGAGGCCACCTCCAGTTGCAGCTAATAATTTTGAGCTGAAGCAAGGGTTGCTCCAAACGCTTCACAATAGTTGTGTTTTCAGAGGAAAGATGAATGAAGATCCAAACAATCATATGATGGACTTCGAATAGATAATGAACACCTTTCAATATAATGGTGTGTCACAAGATGCAGTTTATTTAAGGGAATTCTGCTTCACTCTCAAAGGCGGTGCAAAGCACTGGCTTTGAAGCTTGCCTAATAGATCGATTAGAGCATGGGATGAGATGACCAGAAAATTCCTTGACAAATATTTCTCATCAGCTAAGACAGCCAAGTTTAGAAGAGAAATCCATAACTCCATTCAGAACGAGACTAAAACTGTGTTTGAAGCTTGGGAAAGGTTTAAGGAGATAGTGCAAAAGTGTCAACATAGCGGGATTGAACTCTGGATGCAACTCCAGGATATTTGGGATGGATTGACACCTACCTCACAGAGAACATTGAGTAATGCAGCTGGAGGCTCGTTGATGAAAAAGACTCCAGAGGAGATAGTCACTATTCTTGATGAGTTGTCTGAAGATGTAAATCAGTGGCTCTCTAAAATTGCTTAAATAAAAGATCAACTGGTGTTCACCAGGTTGATGCTAACACATCTGTGCAGGTACAGCTTGATACCATGGCAAAAGAAATCAGGAAGTTGACCTTATCTTCGATACATAATGAGCCTCATGCAACATGTGATATATATAGAAGAGGACATCCAACTCACGAGTGTCAAGCCTCAACTGAGGAAGTTAATGTTGTGGGTAATTATAACTTTAATGCAATGGGTTAGAAGCACCCCGATTTTTCATGAAGTTTACCTGGGGGTACAACAAATGTATGGCAACAAATTAACTCTAGATTTCAAGGACAAGGAGCTCCAGGCTTCCAAAATCAGCAAAGGCAGCAGTTTCAACCTCAACAATCCAAGCAGCTTGGGCTAGAAGATCTGATGAAGTCCTTTATTGTGAAGACACATGAGAGGTTAGATGCTCATGGTGCAGCTATCAAAGAACTTGGGGACAGGATTGCGTAACTTAGAGAGACAAGTGAGACAAATTGCAACTATATTATCTGAGAGAATCTCAGGTACTCTGGCAGCTGATACTGAAAAGACTCCCAAAGAAACAGTAAGTGTTATGACCTTGAGAAGCGAACAAGTGTTGAAAGATCCACTCCGATACAAAAATATGTGATATCTGAAAAAGAAAGTGGGAAGGAGCTGAAAATTGAAGATGGTAAGAAGAATAAAGGTAAGAAGGGATGAGAGAAAAAAAAATAAGGAAGAGAATTCAAGAAGGGATGAATCTGAAGAGAGCAAGCACATGCCTGCTTTACCTTTTCCCCAAATGCTTTATAGAGAGAAGTTGGACAAGCAATTTGAGAGATTTCTGGATATGCTGAAACAAGTTAATGTAAATTTGCCATTCACAGAAGTTCTCTCACAATTGCCAGCTTATGCCAAATTCTTGAAGGAGATCCTTGCAAAAAAGAGAAATATAGAAGAGACATCAGTAGTCAAGCTCGCAGAGCATTGCAGTGCTATCTTGCAAAATAAACTCCCACAAAAGTGTGGAGATCCAGAGAGTTTTACTATACTTTGCTCGTTAGGCACTCTTAATATTGACAAATCTTTATGTGATTCTGGTGCCTCAATTAATTTAATGCCTTTGTCTATTTAAAGGAAGCTGGAGAATGAGATTGGAGAGATAAGGTATGCACCAATATCTTTGCAGTTGATAGACCAAACAACTATAATACCCGAGGGGATAGTAGAATATGTCTTAGTTCGGATAGATAAGTTTGTATTTCCTGTAGATTTCATAGTGGTGAAGATGGAGGAGAATAAAGAGCCCCCCCTAATCTTGGGAAGACCATTCTTAGCAATGGGTAGAGCAATTTTAGATATACATGATAGAAAACTCATGCTTAGACTGCGTGAAGAGACTATGACGTTCGAGATGAATGTAGAGATGGGGGTGATAAAGGAGAAGCTAGCTGCAAGTGTTGAGCGGAAGGTGAAGGTTTCAAAAGAGAAGGCTGCAACGAGTGGAAAAGATAAGTGTGGGGTGTACCCCAAGAAGGCTGAGAAGAAGTTGTCTGCATGTATGTGTGCATTGGTTCGGGCGCGTGGAATGGAGGCCTCCAGCAGCATTACTCAATATTCTCCATGAGGTAGGTGTTAATCCATCCAAAAATTCTTCGAGTTGCATCCATAGTTCTCCCGCTATGTTGACACTTTCGCACTATCTCTTTAAACCTTTCCCAAATTTCATACACAGTTTCAGTCTCGTTCTGAATAAAGTTATGAATTTTCGATTCTAAACTTTCCCTTCTTAGCTGATGAAAAATATTTGTCAAGAAATTTTCTGGTCATCTCATCCCATATTCTAATCGATCCATTAGGCAAGCTTCGAAGCCAGTGCTTTGTACCGTCTTTGAGAGTGAAGCGGAATTCCCTTAGATAAACTGCATCTTGTGATACACCATTATATTGAAAGGTGTTCATTATCTCTTTGAAGTCGATCACATGATTGTTTGGATCTTCGTTCATCTTTCCTCTGAAAACACAACTATTTTGAAGCGTTTGGAGCAACCCTTGCTTCAGCACAAAATTATTAGTTGCAACTGGAGGTGGCCTCACACTTGACAAGCCTTAGTTGTAGATCGGTCTAGCATAATCACCAAGTTGTATCCCTTGGCCGGTTTTTATGCTTCCGAACTGGTCTGCACCCACGGGCTGATTTTGAGCCATTCTTCGAGCCCTCTCTTCCTCATAAGCAATTTATACATCTCTAAGTGCTGCTTCTTTAGCATCCCTTGCGTCTTTCTCTCTGAGTTAGGCTGCCTCTCTCGCAGCCAAATCAACATTATCATCATCTCCAGCCATGTATTCCTTGGTTGAGGATTGCCCAACGTTCTCTAATTTCTCGGCGAGATTTCTTTCTTTCCTCAACTATCGCAGTTGTTTCTCGATTTCTGGTTAGTATGGTTGCAATTCCTTACCAGAAATTAAGTCATGCATAAATCTAACCTATAGCCTGCGCACAGTCAAAGAACACCAAACATAAAAAGAGAAAATTATGTGAGAGATAGAAAAATGAGAAAACCCATAAAACTTTAAAATTTTTGACTTTTCCCGATGATGGATATCATTCGACGGGTTTCTTGAGGGATTAAAGTCGAAAGAAAAAAGACAAAAAGATTTTAGTTTGTTAGGTAGTGTAATAATTCCCCCCTGGTGTTTCTTTGTGTCGCGATTCCAATGATTTTGTTTGAACCAGGTGTAGTTAGTTTTTAACTTTTTGTTAATAGTAGGGAACCTTGTGCTATGTTTTGAATTGAAGGCAATATCTCTTGACTTGGTTATGCCTTGAGAATAGTGAGTGCTTTAGTTGTGACGCTTAGGCTCTGTTTTTTACTCTTGCATAAGTACCTTAAATTGTATGATCTTAACTGTGCTTAACTGTTTTGGCTAGAGTGTTTTGATAATCCAATCTTGAGTGAGTTATGTGCCATGTATGTGTAAGGTTTTGTGTATTCTGTACATTGTATTTTATGTCTAGAACTTGCCCCGTGTGTTTGCAATGCGAAATAGTAGTTTTGTTTAGTCTTGGAAGTGATATAGGCGTTTCTTTGTTGAGTCAATTATATGTTATTACCCACCTAATTGTTATGTATCTTAGTTAACCCTGTTGAGGCTGTAATCCTATTTTTTTGTTTTGGTAACCACACTACAAGCCTTACCCATTTGTTTTGAATTGACCACCTATTTGAATGTGGTACCTCTCGTGAGCACTTAAATTTATTTTGAACTTTGTAAAAGTTGAAGTATGGGATGATTAGTTTGGCTTTTGAGTGGAACTAATGAAATAAGTAGAAAGGTGCACTATTTTGAAAAAGTAAGAGCCACTTGAATTGAAAGAGAAAGAAAAAAATAATTGTATTGTTGTGAAACATATTCATTGATAAGTGGTGACTCTTGATGTAATTATGCTTAAAGAAGTGGGAGTTAATGTATAATGATGTTAAGGTGGAGTATAGTTTGACATAAGTGTGGGGTTTTGAATGTTAAATTGCATGTATTAAAGTGCTTAGGGAGGTGTAGTCACTCTTATATCTAAATGTATCCTACCCGTCCCGCAGCGTACATTACAACCAATTTAAGTCCTACTTGATCCTTGATTGAATGAGCTCAATTAGTTGAGTAGTACACTACGGGAAAGCCTATGGTTCATCTTTTGTGGCATGTGAATGTTATTTCTGAGAGTGAGTAAATTCTTTCTATATTGAGTTCCTGATTGTTGTCAAATTTGATGGTGTGTGGAACTACTCTCTATTGTGGTGAGGGCACTTGATTCATGAAGGAAAGGTAATGTCATTGACCTTTGTGTTGGAGTAAGTGGACGGGTTATAAATAATGCGTGGTGATTTCGAGTCAAATCTTGAGGCTAGAATGTTACGGTATTGTTCTTAATCTATTTTAATTATTCTTGGTGTGATGAGTTATGGGAGTTGCTAAATAAGGTTGTGTCTATATAAAGTGTGGTTTGATTTCGAGGACGAGCAATGGTTTAAGTGTGGGGTGTTGATGGTAGGATATAATATCGTGTTTTAGTCGCTTATTACACTTTAATTTACTGCACTTTAATTGAGTTTGAGCATTAATCGCTAGTGTATTGCATTAATTGTGTGTTTTATACTTTGTAGTAGTGATTTCGAGTTATGTAGATGTTATGGAATGAATTTGAGTGATTTGGAGCTTTGAAGTCTGAGTAAAATCCCAAGGAAATAAGTCGGGATCGCATTCGGGGGTCGAGAATCACGTCGGGATAGATAAAAAGCAAGAAAACTCCGTACTCAGAGAAAGTCCCATAGCCGCGGCACATAGGGCGGCGTGTGGCACACCGCGACTACCCAATTTTCCTGAAGCCTATTAGAACAATCTCTCTCAAGTTTCCCACAACAGCCCCATGCTGCGCGCTTGTGCAATATTTACAGAGTTATTGTCCCAGTTCGCAGGAAAAGGTGTTTTCATCTGGGCCCGACCCTACTTAGTATAAATACATGTAAAAACTTTATTTTATGGACTTTTGACACATCTAAGACAGAAGGAGCCAAGAGAGAAGGTCGAGAACCGAAAGCACAAGGGATTCATCATTCAATCCTCAATCAAGACAAGAGTTTGGATAGTTTTATGCTTTTCTTTATATTTGTGATGAATTAATCCATATTTATGGAGTAGTTCTCTTTAGGGATTGATGGATTTGGTGTATTGATATTTGTTTATGGATATTAACTCTAGTTTTTATGCATTGAATCGTTTTGGGTGTTTTAATTGTTGTATCTATATTCACATGTTCATGTAATTAAGAGATGCATAACTTGTGATATCTTTGCATTATATTGTTGGTTAAATTCATTAATTCTTCTTAGTAATCAAAATAGGCTAGTTGAATTATTATTTAGACCTAGTTAGGGGGATAATCGGAAGAGGCTCTCCTAAAGACCAATCCACTACGAATTCTTGCATATCTTCACCGAGCGTAAATTGGCTCATATTGTGAGGTTGAAACTTAATCGAGAGAGGAGTTTCTACTAAACGTTGAACTAATAATTGAGTGAATTATAGAAACTCACTTGAATATTAGAAGTGAATTAACTAGAGTTAAATCCCAGACATTTATCTTGCACTTATCCAATCAACTAAAGGTTTTCTCCCATTGATATCTTCCTTGCTTACTTTCGTTGTGATTGTCATGGTCAATTAGCTCTAGATTCTTAGTTAATTTTAGTTTGAATCACATAATTCTCAACTGTGGATCATCTTGGATAGCAACAAAGCTATAAACTATGAAAATACTGTTTAACTTCAATCTTTGTAGATACGATATTATATTATACTATATTCAACTAGCGAGCATATTTAAGTGTGCGTTTTGCTCTCGTCGCTCCCATTTCCACTCTGGAATCTCTAGCCTCTTAAGCAATCCACCTGGCCGTTGATGCTCATTCTTCACATGCTGACAATTGAGGCACTCAGCTACATACTCCACTATGTCCTTCATTCTTCTCCACCAATAGTGCTGCCTCAAGTCCTGATACATCTTGGCGGCACCCGGATGAATGGAGTACCGTGAACTGTGGACCTCCTGAAGAATCAAATCACGTAGACCATCTACATTGGGCACACATAGCCTGCCCTGCATTCGTAACACACTGTCATCCCCGATAGTGACCTCATTGGCTTCGATGTGCTGAACTGTGTCCTTGAGGACAAATAGATAGAGGTCGTCATACTAATGCTCTCTGATACGATCATATAGGGAAGAACGAGAAACCACACGATCCAAAACTCAACTCGGCTCCGAAATATCCAATCTAACAGATTGGTTGGCCTTCCCTGGATAATATAGAATGGTGATATCATAGTCCTTAAGCAACTCTAGTCATCTCTACTGCCACAAGTTAAGATCCTTCTGTTTGAACAAATGTTGTAGGCTCCGGTGGTCGGTATAGACCTCACAAAGGACACCATACAAATAGTGCCGCCAAATCTTCAAGGAATGAACAATATCTGCTAACTCAAGGTCGTGGACATGATAATTCTTCTCATGCACCTTCAGTTTTCTAGACGCGTAGGCAATCACCCTATCGTCCTGCATCAACACTGCACCGAGGACAACACGCGACGCATCATAGTATACAATATACGACCCCGAACCTGTAGGCAACACCAACATTGGGGCTGTAGTGAAAGCAGTCTTGAGCTTTTGAAAGCTCTCCTCACACTCTTCTGTCCTCCTGAACATAGCACCCTTCTAGGTCAATCTGGTCATAGGTGCAGCAATAGATGAGAAACCCTCTATGAAACAACGGTAATACCCTGTCAACCCAAAAACAACTCTGAATCTCAGTAGCTGAAGAAGGTCTGGGCCAACTCTGCACTGCTTCAATCTTCTTCGGATCTACCTTGATCCCCTCACTTAACACTACATGACCCAAAAATGCCACTGAATCAAGCCAGAATTCACACTTTGAAAATTTTGCATACAACGTCTTTTCTTTCAAGGTCTGAAGCACGGTCCTCAGGTGCTGCTCGTGATCCTCCCGGCTATGGGAGTACACCAAGATGTTATCAATAAACACAATGACGAATAAGTCAAGATAAGGCCGGAATACATTGTTCATCAAGTGCATAAATGTTGCTGGGGCGTTGGTTAGCCCAAATGACATCACAAAGAACTTGTAATGACCATACCGAGTCCTAAAGGCAGTCTTCAGAATATCTGGCTTCCGAATCTTCAACTGATGATAGCCTGAACGCAAGTCATCATTGAAAAACACCCTAACACCTTGTAGCTGATCAAATAGGTCATCAATGCATGGCAATGGATACTTGTTATTCACTGTAACCTTGTTCAACTGGCGATAACCAATACACATGCTCACAGAGCCATCCTTCTTCTTTATAAACAAGACCGGAGCACCCCAAGGTGATACACTGGGACGAATGAAACCCTTATCAAGCAACTCTTACAACAGCTCCTTTAACTCCTTCAACTACTAGGGCAATACAATATAGTGGAATAGAAATAGGATGAGTACCCGGCAATAACTCAATACCAAAATCGATATCCCTATCGGGCAGCATGCTCGGAAGATCCACTGGAAATACGTCTGGATAGTCTTTCACTACCGGAACTGACTCAACAGTAGGAGTATCAACACCAACATATCTCACATATGCTAGATACTCATCAAATCCCTTTGCAACCATCTGTTGATCCCTAAGGAAAGATACCACCCTGCTAGGAACATAATCCTAAGTACCCCCTCCACTCCAACCGTGACAAACTTGGCATAGCCAACGGCATCATCTTGGAGTGACAATCAAGGATAGCATGATAGGGAAACAACCAGTCCATGCCCAAAATAACGTCACAATCTACCATACTGAGCAACAATAGATCGGCTTTGGTCTCAAAACCACCAAGAACAACTAAACACGACCAATAGACATGGTCAACAATAATAGAATCTCCGACAGGCATGGACACATAGACGGAAGAACTCAGATAATCAAAGGATATACCCAAACATGGAGAAAAGTAAGATGATACATAGGAATAAGTGGAGCCTGGATCAAATAAGACTGATGTATCTCTATGACAAATCGGAACAATACTTATGATAACTGAGTCGGATGCAACCGCCTCCGTCTTGGTAGGAAGAGCACAACATCTGGCCTGGCCTCCCCCTCTAGGGCGACCTCTACCCCTAGCTGGCTTTGCAGGTGGAGTGGCAACCAGTGCGCTAACCACGGCTTGAGAAGCCAAAAGGCCCTGTGGAATACGTGGGGCCTGGGTAGTCTGTGGAGGTGCACCCCTTCCTGAGTCTGGGGAAATCCCTCATCATATGACTAGTGTCACCACACTCAAAATAATCTCTCGGATGACATGGCTACTAGAACCGGCTCGGGCCTGATCGGCAGGACTGACCACTAAAAGCACCCGGTGCAGAAGGTGCACTAGACAGCGGTGGTGCATAATGGGAAACTTGAGGCCTGGGAGTATCCAGAATACTGCTAGAAGCTGGAAGTGATGATGAAAAGGACGGCTCACATAGCCTCTACCATGATTGGCTGCAACTGGGGAACGGACATCACTATATGTGCTAGAATCTTGAGGCATTTTCCCTCTATCTCCTCTCTCTCTCCCGGTCCCACATACCCTCAAATCTCATAACGATCTCCACTACCTGCTGATATGGGATGTCCATCTCCAACTCTCAAGCCATGCTAAATCTGATACCAGGGTTGAGCCCCTCGATAAATTGACAAAATCGCTCTCTGATCATGGAGACTAAAGCTGGTGCATGCCTGGAGAAATCTCTGAAACGGACTGCATACTCCGATATGGTCATAGCACCCTGGTGCAACTGCTCAATCTTTGTGAGTTGTACATCCCTAAGCCTCTGGGGAACAAACTCCTTCATGAACATCTCTGAGAACTATGCCGAGGTGAGTGAAGCTACCTCGGACGGGCTACCCAACTCATATGCCCGCCACTACTGATAAGTCGCTCCCTTAAGCTGGAACGTAGTGAAAGCAACCCCACTCGACTCCACAATACCCATAGTACAGAGGATATGGTGGAACTCCTCAAGAAAACCATGTGCATCCTCTGAAGCCAAACCGCTGAAAGTAAGAGGGTGGTACTTTTTGTACCTCTCGAGTCTGAGCTTCTCCCCCTCAAAAGTTGCTGCCCTAACCTCTGGGACAACTGGCTGCACTAGTATGACCTCTAGGACCTGGTCAACCTGGACCCGCTGCTCTGGTACGGGCTGCGGAAGTCTGTGCTCCTCCCCCAGCCTGAGATGTGGCAGGAGCAAGTGTAATCAACCCTGCCTGAGCTAGAGTGCCAAAAGTGCTCAAAACCTAGGCATGGATCTCTTGAAGTGCAGTGGTAGTAACAGGCGTCTCAAGTATCTGCTGTCCAACCGGAGCTACTGGTGGCTCCTTTGTAGCAGCTTGTGCAAGTGCTTTGACTGCACCACGTGGAAGTCCTCGGCCTCTACCCCGGCCTCGGCCTCTTGCGGCTCTAGCAAGGGGTACAGGTGTTTGATCATCAGATCTAGATGTGCGTGTCCGTACCATCTGTGAGAGAATAGAAAGGCTGAGATTTAGAATTTGAAGTCAACAAATTCGTACGATAAGGAAACAAAGAAGTGAATTTTTTTCTAACAGTTCCACAGCCTCCCGAAGATAAGTACAAATATCTTCGTACTGATCCGCGAGACTCTACTAAACTTGTTTGTGACTCATAACACCTATGAACCTAGAGCTCTGATACCAACTTGCCACGGCCCAATTTCCCTCTGTAGGATTTCGTGATGGCACCTAGTCTCTAAGACTAGGTAAGCCTAACATTTATGCAGAAATAACTGAAATAATAAATAAAGTCTCAAAACTTAGAAACTATATAATATGAAATCTGCAACTCAACATATACAACTCCCAAGACCCGGTGAATACAAGTCATAAGCTCTAAATAAATGTGTATCTATAAAAAGATAAGAAAAATAGAATAGTCAAGGTAGAGGGGGACTCTGAAGCCTGCGGACGCCGGCAGGTATACCTTGAAGTCTCCACAGCTAAACCCTCGGTAATGCCTGGGCTGGTAGGAGGTACGTGGATCTGCACAAAAAGATTTGCATAAGCATACCATGAGTATACCACAACGGTACCCAGTAACTGCCAAGCCTAACCTCGGTAGAATAGGTGTGATGACCCGAAAGGTCATATTTAAATTTAATAATTATTTCTGTGTTCTAAGACCTCAAATAGCACTATTCATCATTCCTCACTTTACGTGTGTAGTTCGTATAATATTTTGTGAAATAGAGCTTTAAAACTCAATTAAGTTGACTTTGGTCAACATTTTGAATAAACGGACCCGGATCAGTAGTTTGACAGTTCTGGTAGGTCTGTATCGTGATTTGGGACTTGGGTGTATGCCCGAAATTTAATTTGGAGGTCCCTAGCTCAAGTTATGGTCATTTAACGGAAACTAGGAATTTAAAGGCTAAAGATTTCTAAAGTTTGACCACGGATCTGAATGTTTGATATCAGGATTGAAATACGATTCTGGAAATTTGAATAGGCTTGTTATGTCATTTATGACTTGTGTGCAAAATTTGAGGTCAATCGGACTTGATTTGATAGGTTTCGGCATCGAATGTAGAAGTTGAAACTTTTTAAGTTCCTTAAGTTTGAATTGGGGTAGGATTAGTGGTTTTAAAGTTGTTTGATGTGATTTGAGGTCTCGACTAAGTTCATATGATGTTTTAGGACTTGTTGGTATATTTGGTTGAGGTCTCGGGAGCTTCGGATGAATTCCGGATGGTTAACAGATCAAAATTTAGACTTAAGAAAAATCTGAAATTTTGGCCTTCTAGTGTAATCGCACCTGCGGATTTTAGACCGCAGATGCGGGCTCGCAGAAGGGAGCCATGCCTCGAAGAAGCGGACGGGCTGTCACAGAAGCGCGACCGCAGAAGCAGTCCACGCGTCGCAGAAGCGCGACCGCAGAAGCGGTCAAGTGTCCGCAGATGCGAAAATGCTAGACAGAACCCATAAAATCGGAAGTTAGCCATTTTTACTCATTTTTGAGTTTTGGGTCTCGGATTTAGGCGATTCCATAGGGGGTTTTCACGACTTTGAGTTGGGTAAGTATTTTATAACCAAAAGTGATATATTTCATAAATCCATGTCTATATTCATCATTTATTTCGGATTTAGATGGAAGAAATTGGAATTTTTTGTAAAACTTTCCAAAAAAGAAAATTTAAGATTTGAAGGTCCATTTGACATCGAAATTTGGTAATTCTTATATGGTTGGACTTAGGGGTGGGCGTTCGGTCGGTTCGATTCAGTTTGAAGAAATTAGATTCGGTTATTTGATTTTCAGTTTTGTAAAAATATTAACCAAAACCGAACTGAAATAAGTTCGGTTCAATTTGGTTTTCTAATTTCGATTTGGTTTATTTCTAATCGGTTTTCGGTTTGAACATTATCATATTGGGCTCTTTCTATGTAATAATTGGACTGACGAATTTGTTGGTTTTCTTTCAAAATTTCGGTAAGTTGGAATAAAATGGTAAGTTTTGTTAGAGTTAAAAGTCTTAAGGAATGGGAAATTAGGAATAGTCGATTGGGTTACTTATTTGGATTGGGTCTTTGATGGACTTCAAAATTGGGCCTATTTTATTACCTATGGGCTTAGCCTATTATAACTTAAAGAATCTATATGCTAATAATTAGCTTTTTTGGTTATCCGAATCAAATAAATTAATAACCGACAACCGAACCGAAAAAGTGAAATTTTAAAATTTTAAACTCAAACCGACCTAAAAAACTGAATAACCGAAATCGAAAAAAAATATTTTCGGTTCGGTCGGTTTCTTCGGTTCAGACCGAAATATGCCCACCCCTAGTTGGACTCGTCTCAAAACGGGTGTTCGAATTTCGTAAGTTTTTCCGAGATTCGAGACGTGGGCCCCATTGTTGATTTTTGAGATGAATTTCGGATGTTAATCCGAAAAATTAGTAAATTCATATGGAATTAATTCTTACGATTTGTATTGAGTATATTGAATTGTTTATGACTAGATTTGAGGATTTCGGACACGAATTCGCGAGGCAAAGGTTTATTGGAATCTTGAATTTGGTTGCAAAGCGAGATAAATATTGTGGTTAACCTTGACTTGAGGGAATAGAACCCTTGAATTATTTTCTACGTGAATTTCATGTGTAACGATGTATTAGGCAAGGTGACGAGTGCATATACTTTGTCAAATTAATTGTTTGCATAATTATTTAAAAATCATAAATTGTTTTAAGACACGAATTAATTGTTATAATTATTATTTTTCGCATATTCCTTGTCAATTATTAATTCTTGAATTCATGCAATAATTGTTATATGCTTATTTAATTTATGTGTCTTAACTGCTACTTGACATTTAGCATATTAAATATAAAATTGCCTATTGTTTTCCTGATTTTCCACAATTAATTGCTACTTGTCATTACTTATTTCCTGAATAAATTATAATCATTGTATGCTTTGTTGCCTAATAATTTCTTATTGAATGTGGTATTTACTGGAGTATTTTTACAATCAAGAGTTGTTAATTTTATATTGATGGAGCGGGTTACACGCCGCAGTAGAAATAAAAATAAATATATTAGGAGATCGGGTTGCACACCGCAACAGATTATATTTTATGTTTATATTGTTAAAGCGGGTTGCACGCCGCAACGCAAATTTATTGAATAATTATATTGTTGGAGCGGGTTGCACGCCACAACGGAAATTGATTGAAATAATAATTGGTTATGATTGCCGAATTGACTTCAACTGTTGAAATGAGTTACCTGTTTTATTTCTATTAAGGTTGTTATTACTATTATTGCATACAGGTTAATGTAAGTGACCTGCCTTAGCCTCGTCACTACTTCATCGAGGTTAGGCTCGGCACTTACAGAATACATGGGGTCGGTTGTACTCATACTACACTCTGCACTTCTTGTGCAGATTTTGGAGTTGGTCCCAGCGGTGTATTGTAGATTTGCTCGGATTCAGCTACCAGCGGAAACTTGAGGTATAGCTGCACGACGTTCGCAGCTCTGAAGTCCTCTTCTACTTTATTTTGTACTTTCTTTCAGACAACTTTATTTTATTCAGACCCTTGTTTGTGCTATTCTAGAAGCTCTTGCACTTGTGACACCAGTTCTGGGATGCTATTCAGACATAGCTAGAATTATGGAGTATTTAGCTAGAATTGTGGAGTATTTATTTTATTTCGGACTTTATTTCCGTATTTGTTTTTTTGTTATTAATTAATTAAAAATTATATTAAAATGGCTAATTATATTCTAACATTGGCTTAGCTAGCAAGTGAAATGTTAGGCGCCATCACAGTCCCGAAGGTGAAAATTTCGGATCGTGACACGAGGTCAGGTCAAGACCTTACTGGAATAAATAAGAAAAGAAACTATACAAGACTATGGCAGTGTAATAATGTCAGCAATGGAATTGAAACAATAATAACATGTCAAAGTTAGCTACACAGAACTAAGAAAATAATGCAAGATGGAGAAAAACGAGGAATGATATGCTAAGGATACAAAACAACCAAAGACCAGTACAGTAATAGAGAAATACCAACAAGAGTCACTATCGAGGTACCGACTCGTAGCCTCAAAGCACAAGAATAATCCACAATATTTTCTTATATCATCGCGGGAACCTTTACATTTAGTTTTGAAAATTATTTTCCTGAAATAGCATCCCGCTTTTTAGACCACCTTATTACACCGCATGGCTTCTAGTAGTTTCCCTAATAGCCACGCATATCAAGCCCATCTTGTCTCATCGCATGCGTTTCAACCCTAAATCCTTATACTAGTGCATGCGTATCAATATCACAACGTATCACAAATCACACCTCAAGTGCCCAATATCACAACTTGCCACAGAAACCAACAATAACAATATTTTTATAATAAAGAGCCCTTGGCTCAATCACAATGTACACAAGAGTCTCAATAATAATAACCGGTAAAAAATAACTCAACAAGAGTAGTATTTCACAACTTAACACCTTGTCTCAATGCGAATCACGGCCTTATAACTCAATGCCAATTTCAACAACAAGATATTCCAAGAATAACAACTTCAAGTAAAGAGTTCAACGGCTAAATAAATGAATACGGAATAAAGGAAACAAGAACTTCAACTAAAAATGTAGAGCAGATAGCAAGTACGAGATAAGACAAGTAGAACATGTGAAAATAGACTAAAGATGATGAATATAACATGTTAAAATAACTCAATTAAGGAATGAACGGAATCTACATAGCTAAAACCGGTAAATTTCTACATTTAGCCCGTGCACACACTCGTCACCTTGCGTACACCGCTTCCACACAGCACAATTATCACAACAACACCATTCCTAAGGGGTAAACTTCCCCACACGAAGTTAGGCAAGACACTTACCTCAAAACATGGTAACTCAATCCAGTAGTAGGTCATTCCCTCGATTTTTCAACTCTGAACGGCTCGAATCTAGCCAAAACAACATCATACCATAAATATAAACTATAGAAAACTAATTCGAATAATAAATTTACAATCTTTGTGAAGAAATAAAAAGTCAAGTCAAAACATCAACCCGAGCCCGCGACTCGGAAACCGAACAAAAGTACAAATTCGAATACCCATTCGATAACGAGTCCACCAGAATTACTCAAATGCAACCTCAAATCGTTTTTCAAAATTCAAAAATTTAGTCTAGGAAGTTTTTACCATTTTTTCCCAAATTTCCAACTCAAATCCCTAATTAAATGATGAAAATAGTAATAGATTCATGAAATATAGTCCATTCCGGGTTAGAATCACTTACCCAAAAAATTTCCTTGAAGAACCCTCGAGCAATCGCCTCACGCCGAGCTCTCTAGGTCAAAAATATGAAAAATGAGATGAACCCTCATTTTTTAACATTAAATTCTACCCATGTATTATTCATCTTTGCGATCGCGGGCACTGTTTCGCGATCGCAAAGCACAAAATCTCAAGCTGCCAAATTAACACTCCACGAACGCGGAAGACCACATTTGAATGCAACATATTGCCTCCACAAGCTACACGATCGCGGAACACATCATGCGACCGCGATGAACAAAAAAGTGTAGACATGCAGCCCCCTACTTCTTCTACGCGAATGCGTTCCACCCTATGCGTTCGCGATGAACAAACTCAACACCCTTCGTGATCGCAGCCTCAACCAAGCGATCGCATAGAACAAAAATCCACTGATAACCCACCCGCGATCGCGTATAAGGAAACGAGTAGCAGCAGATTTTGCACTCTTCATGGTTCTGAATTGCGCCGAACATGATCCGAATTACACTCGAGGCCCCTAGGACCTCAACCAAACATATTAACACGTTTTAAAATATCATAAGAACATGCTCGAAGCGTCAAATCACATCAAACAACATTAGAACTATGAATCGCGCATCGATTCAAGCTTAAGGAACTTGTGAACTTCCGAATTTTGAAACTAATGTCGATTCATACCAAAACATCTCTGATGGACTTCAAATTTTGCATACAAGTCATAAACGATATGACGGGCCTATTCCAACTCCCGGAATTGGATTCCGACCCCGATATCAATAAAGTCAATTCCCGATCAAACTTTCCAACCTTTCAAACCTTCAACTTTCCAATTTTCGCCAATTCACGCCGAAACGATATACGGACCTCCAAATCAATATTTGGACACGCTCCTAAGTCTAAAATCACCATACGGAGCTATTAAAACCGTCAAAACTCTATTCCGAAGTTATCTACACAAAAGTCAAATTATGATTAACTCTTTCAACTTAAAGCTTCAACTTACGGACTATATGTCCCATTTCACTCTGAAACTCACCTGAAACCAAAATTAAACGCCCCTGGCAAGTCACGTAACCATAATACAATATAGAGGAGGCAATAAATAGGGGATAGGGGCTAAAATACTCAAAACGACTGGCTGGGTCGTTATAATAATGATGGTGGTGGTAGTTAATAATGATGTGGTTGGTGGGTTGTGATAGTCGATAATGGTGAGGTGGTGGGTGTTGGTAGTAGATAATGATGCGATGGTGGCGATGGTTGAGGATGGTAGTGGTCGGTGGTTGTGGTTAAGTACAAGGGTGACTCAACGGATCTCGTGGCCTAAGGCGAAAGCATATTGAGAGGCCCTTAAATTTATTCTATAAAATATTTACACTAACAATGAAATTTGCTTTTTTAATAATAAATTAATCATTTAAGACAAAAAAATAAATTTCAAAAACAAAATAGAAAAAAGAGCACAAAAAATAAAGTAGTGGACTATCGTATGTTAGGGTCCAGAACTCAAAGCAAAACTTTTGATTTGGCTATAATCACAAACAAAAACAAAAAAATGTACATAACATAATAGCTTAAGTTTTGAGCATTGACGGTGCCAAAACTATTTACTCCTTCTAATCAGTTTAAACAATAATTGTAGTTGATTGTATTAAGTAGTACTTTTTGGTGAATATCTAAAATAAATTGTAAATAACCTAATATAATACGTCGAATTACAGTAAAAGAAAATCTGTGCATGAATGATTTTGTGCATGCAGTTTCAGAGTATATTATAAAGAAATTTATTATGTTGTCGATATATATAACTTAATTCCTATATAAAAAGAAAAAAATTAAAATTGAAGAGTGAAGCAAATATACTAATTAATGAGGGAAAAATTATCATGATTTATAAAATAACCTCAATCAAGTAAACAAAAAAATATATTGTAATACTTTTTTTATACTAATTATTTATATAAATTATATAGTATATAGTAATAATTATTAGAATTTCAAATAAATTTGAGGTCTCCAAATTTTGGGGGCCTAAGGCAATGGTCTCACTGTCCAAATCCTTAGAGTCGACCCTGGTTGAGTATGGTAGTGGTGAGTGGTGTATGGTGGCAGGTGATAATGGTAGACGGTGGAAGCAGTTAGTAGTAAATATGAATAATGGCATCTTAATGAAATTAAGTCTTTGGTATAGTTCTTAACCATGCAGACCTATCAGACCCATTAAGTGATTGTGAGATAAAAAAAATACACTTAATAATTAAGATCTGAATAATTAAGATTCGGACTTAAAAACCAAACACACTTAATACATGAGATATGAATACCTCGTTAAGTACAAACAGAGGTCTTAATCACCTTAATGATGACTCTATAAATAGTCCAGTTAGACCATTTTGTCTAAACATCTTGATTTCTCTGAATAAGTAATTATAAATCTCCATTCTTTTCTATTTTTTAATAGTATCTTCTATTAATTTACCGCTTTAACTTTTTTTACTCTATAAAAATAACTTTCAAATTGAACAATTGTAATATAAGTTACTTTTATAATATTTAGAACTTTAGAACCAACTAAAATTTTATTTATTAAATATTTTTTTATAAATTTGGTAGAAAATCCTAATATTTAAAAATTTTAAATCGACTAATATTTTACTTCATATAAATTATACCAATTGAAAATAAATCCATATATGTAACAGTTAGATGCTTATCGTGATCAGCAATAGTTTTCATGAGATAAGCACCAAAGAGAAGACATAAAAGTACATTCAAGGAAAGTACACAAGCACGTAAAATTATTTAAACGACAAACATTTAAACACTAATCTTAAAATTTATTATGTTTATTTATTAAGTTAGCTATATATGATCTACAATATATCAATTTTAGGAGCTTACATTTTTAATTTATACTTCAAACATATTTTTTAAAATAATATTTATCTAACTTTTTTACAATAATTACTCAATTAGACAGAAAACATGCGCAACGCGCGTACACCAAGACTAGTAAATTTATAATATAGTATAGATAGGTAAATGTTATGAATTTTTATAAATCTATACTACAGCATAGACTTATTTACCCCTCATAGATGGGTTATTATTTAATTGCATTAGCATATACAATTTATCATTTATATACAAAATAATATATTATACTCTAATATTACCCATTTTAGGATTCATTCTTCTCTATTTTTTTCTCCGTATAGATATTTCTCTCCCAAGCTCCTCTTTGATTTGGCTTTTGTAGATGAACATGCTCGGAACTTTGAAGAATGGTGAAGAAAAATGATTCAACTACTTAAAAACCATAGAATACATACATGAAGCACCAATATAAATAGGTTACCAGGATTGTTTTTAGATGAATAAATAAGATATTGTCAGCAGGAGTGGTGTTTGGAGGTAAACTAAAACTATTTGACAGTGTAATTGAAACTAAACTAAAGTTGGTCGGGTATACATGAGCTCAAACACCATTGATAGCCATTAGAAAGCTTATAAGCTTTGAATTCGAAAATCGAAATTTGCAAAACTGTTGTTTGCTTGGATTGAGTATTGTTGTAAATGATTAGGAATATTCTTTAGAGTTTATATCTCAATTTTGAGATAATTTGATGAAGATTCGAGGTGATTTTGGTTGAAATTTCTGATTGAAACTCGAAAAAGAAGACATAAACAAATTGTATATATTTTGTATGTCGAGTGTAGAAACGGTATGTAAAATATCAACAACTTCATAATTGTATATAAGTTGTATATAAATTATATGTAAATTGTAGTTTTTGACCGGATTCTGTACAAAAGAATTGTATTTAAGTTATAAATAAATTATAGATTTTGACCGAATTTATATATATTTTGTAAAAAAAATATAGTTGTCTTCCATAAATATGAAAACTTAGATAAAACCGGATAAACAAGTTTAAAATCTCGTATATATACGAAAAAGTCCCTAAATGTTAATTTGTGTTGCCCGTTTCTACTAGAGTCTAAAAATGGGTCAAGCCTAAAGTTTGCTTATAATGTGATGGGAATTTGCAGTCGTACCCTATATTTGTGCCACCTTTTAACCTATACCCTATTTTTAAAAATTATTGATTTGGTAGCCAGCTGACAAAAAATCCGTAATAATATGATAATTACTTTCCTGACAAAAGATATAAAACCTGAATCACGCATTAATCGTATGATCTGCAACCTCTCATTCGTAAAAAAAGATCTCATCCTCTCCTCTCAGCAGCTTTATCAAAAAACCAGAAACTTGTCCAGATTGATCTTCAGAATCACACTTGCATGAAGTTGTTTTACCTTGAAGCTAAAATTTCATGCTACATGCTAATGTAGCATGAAGTTGTTTCATGATGAAGTTAAAACTTCATGCTAATATAGCATGAAGTTGTTTCACATTGAAGCTAAAACTTCATGCTAATGCATGTTGAAGTTATTTATCCTGTAGTCTACAGTTTTTTCATGAGTTTTATCCGAAACTTCAGTCTAAACATGCTGAAGTTATTTAGTTCATTTGCTAAAACTTCAGACTAAACATGCTTAAGTTTTTTAGTTCATTTGTTAAAACTTCAGACTAAACATACTTAAGTTTTTTAGTTCATTTGCTAAAACTTTAGACTAAACATGCTTAAGTTCTTTAGTTCATTTCCTAAAACTTCAGACTAAACATGATTAAGTTTTTGTCTTGCAGTATGTAATTTTCTAATGAGTTTTTGCTAATGCATGCTGAAGTTATTTAGTTCATTTACTAAAATTTCATACCAAAACATGCTGAAGTTTTGTCATGCAGTCTACAGTTTTGTCATGAGTTTTATCCGAAATTTCAGTCTAAACAAGCTGAAGTTTTTTAGTTTACTTGCTATAACTTCAGACTAAACATATGCTTAAGTTTTTTGTCTTGCAGTATGTAATTTTCTAATTAGTTTTTTCTAATACATACTGAAGTTATTTAGTTCATTTGTTAAACTTCATACCAAAATATGTTAAAGTTTTGCCCTGCAATCTACAGTTTTGTCAATAGTTTTTTAATTAAAGAAGGGCAAAATCGTCTTTTTAAAATGTTGTTAACAAAAAAATGGATACGGATGCAAACGAAGAAAAAAAAAACGGGTATAAGTTAAAAAGGGCCGAGCAAATAGGGCGCCCAATGTAATTTTTATTAATGTGATGTCATTATGTGCTATATATGGGCCTCAAAATGATCAATGTTGAAACTGTCAGGCCCACCAGTAGAACTTCTCAGATATCCTTAATGTGGCTTTTCACTTGTTATATCCGTCTCTGGCGGTCAGTTCTGACCGATGTCGAAGCCCAACAAAAGCCTAATGCATATTTCTTCATTTCGCTGCAATCGACAACCTCTTAAAATCTGCTTAAGAGGCAATTCCATCTCTGCACAAAATATTGTAGTATTGCCTTTCTCAGAAAGACTGATCTCAAATACTAGGCAAAATGATCTCGAGTGAGAACAACTGCAGCATTTCTTCTTCACATAGTCGCTCAACATCGTTGTTCACGGGGGGATTTTGAGGGACTAGTCTGCACTTTAAACAACTTGGCCATATCAAAAGAGATGAAATTAAACTACTGGACAGGATCATCTTCATAGCATCCACCTTCATGTTCATTTTCTTGGCACCTTGGATTCCATTCCAAAGATGCCTTCTTTTTATTAATAACTCTTTCGGGGCAAGGCAAGGCTATTTACAAGTATCGCCAAGTTGCATAGCCCAAGAAATGCCTTTAGATTCTTGGGAGGCTATCAACTCACAATAGCTTGCTGTTGCATCTTCTGATCATCTATCTCAATGATGTGACACTAGTGCATATACATAATTCAAGGTTGAAATGAAATCACACAGAGGTACAAATTAGTGGATGGCATGGTAAGGTACATTGCTCCATCCTTGTCATATTCAAGATGCTTGTATAACAACTTTCACATTTAATTGAAATCAGCTTAAACTCTCATGATTATGGCATTCATTATATGTGAGATAGGATGTAATGGACAACAAGAAAAAGAGTTTCGTTAGCTATTTCTAGATGCCTCTGCACTACCCAAAGTACACCAAGGAGGACTACCAACACATGTTCAAGGAGCACTAAATCTTTATATATATATATATATATAATAATTTATAAAAATATACTAAAAGTAGGCAAAATACATAAACAGATACTTAAAGTTAGGCTCAGATGTCAGTTAAACACTCTAACTTACCAAGTGACCATTTAGACACCTAAACTCGACACCTCTATTTTTTCCTCTTAGATGCCCGTTATTCCTAACAAACATCTTTATTTCCCAAAACTCTTCGATAAAGAAAAACTCAAACCAATGGCAATGACCCAAATTGGAGAGCACCTTGTGTTTTGCCATGATACGTGATAAGAATCATAGTGGTCCATTGGTGAAGGACAACGTGATTGTGAACGAAGATATGTAAGTGGTTAAGGTGGATGTGAACGTGGTGTTCCAAATGTAAGTTTTTTCACCCCTCCCTCTCATTTCATCTTGCGAAAATGGTTCTTCCAAATGATTATGATTTGTTGAACCTACCAGGAGAGATTGAAAAGAGGAAGCATACGCACAACGTCCTGTTCAGTCTCCTAACTCTTTCATCATGGATGTTCAGTGCCAAGGCTGCTTTAACATAACAACTGTCTTCAGCCAATTGAATTATCCCTTTGGAAGAAAAAAAAAACGCCTTCAAATAGGGATTGAAAGGCTTTCCCCTACCTGTATACGGCCGAAATAAATTTCTGCCTCCATACGTTTGATCGATTTCGAATGGTAAGCGACCGAAGTGAGACTTCGAGACGAGTTCCGAAGATAGTACAAACAAGCTTCGAGCTCTAAGACCGATCGAGGAATTGGCTCGGTATCATTATCGAGCCCATGACCAAATCGAACCGCAAGGCAGCGTGAAGGTCGTCGGAGACGCACAAACCAATCGACACTCACCCCGAATGTCGAACTCGAACCAAGGCCGAGGGCTCGACCCAATACCGAGCTCGAGCCAGTATCGAGCTTGCAGACAATAGCCGTTGCAATCGCACTAGGGGAGAGAATCTTGGCGGGAATCGAGGAGGAGACAATTCATCATGAGTTCTCCATTATATATTTTTTATTATAAATAAAGTAAGATCCCTTACTATAAGAAGGGGAATCCTTGTAAACACAGAGCAGGTCCACACATTGTAAAAAAAAGACAACTTCTCTTATTGAAGAATAAATCTCTTGAGTTTGTTTTACTCAGTATACTCACTCTTCTTGTTCAATAATTTATATCCCATTTTTATAGCCAAGAATCTAAACATTTTCACTTCAACGTGCGATTTATGTCAAACTATATCACATACCCTTAGAACTACTTATAAATTTAACTATATCCGACTTTCCAGGTAAACAATTTGGCGCCCACCGTGGGGCTAAGGGTAACAGTGGTTGTTTGATACAAATCTGCAATACACACCAGTTTACAACTTCGAATCAGCAATGGCAAACCCTCGATTGATGGCTTTACCTATTGACCACGAAGTCGACCTTCAAGATGAAACCAACAACTTGATATCTAGGGCCGGAAGGCCACTTAACGATGTCACTGAAGCTCGAGTCGAAGTACCTGAAATCCAAGTCGAAGTACCGCTAGATGTCAATTCACAAAGTGGCTCTTGAGGCGAACCAACATTTTGAACCGGAAAAAAATATTCAGGGTGGTACTCGATCCGTAGCTCGAGACACCCATAACGCGGAGGAGATCAGAGTCAGCTTATGGATGATCTTCGAGATGTTACAAGACCAGCAAATAGCGATAGCTCAGTTGCAGAGCCAAACTCAGGTACAAAGCAGGCCGAAGCCCAATCCACTTCGAGAAATCACCCACAGAACGGAGCCAACCATAGTGAAGTCAAACGAGCAAGAATCGGGGACTACTCCCGAAATTACTAAATTGCTCGAGGAACTCACAAAACGAGTCGAAGCCAACGACAAAAATGTAGAAACATATAATTCCAGGGTCGATCAGATCCCGGGAGCTCGACCAATGATAAAAGGGCTGGATTCGAACAAATTCATACAAAAACCTTTTCCCTCTAGTGCAGCCCAAAAACCAATCCCCAAAACATTCCGTATACCCGAAATTCTCAAATATAACGGTACGACCAATCCCAATGAACACGTCACCTCTTACACGTGTGCCATCAAGGGTAACTATTTGGAAGGCGATGAGATCGAATCCGTGTTATTGAAAAAATTCGGAGAGACCCTCTCGAAGGGAGCGATGATTTGGTATCATAATCTGCCACCATATTCCATCGATTCTTTTGCCATGTTAGCGGATTCGTTTGTAAAGGCACATGTTTGTGCCATAAAGGTTGCAACAAGAAAATCGGACCTCTTCAAAGTAAAACAAAGGGGTAATGAAATGCTGAGAGAGTTCGTGTCCCGATTTCAAATGGAACGCATGGAATTGCACCGGTCACATACGACTAGGCCGTCCATGCTTTCACCCAAGGGTTGAACGAGCAAAGTTCAATAGCATCATGTCGGCTGAAGCAAAATTTGATCAAGTATCCAACAATAACTTGGGCGGATGTACACAACCAATATCAGTTAAAAATTAGGGTCGAAGACGACCAGCTTGGAGCTCCTTCCGGATCCATGCATCAGAGCAGGACATCTATTAAAAACCAGAGGGACATCGACAAAGAGTAAAGGCTGAGCAGAGACCGATATCAACCGTACGTCACAGATCAAATGAACAACGGTTCAACGCGCAATGCCACTAGGAACAATCGAAGGAGTGATCAAGAACAAAATTCTCGGGGACTTTCGAGCAACAATGGCTTTGATAAATATGTTGATCCTATAGAGGCACCTCGGCTATCGGAGTACAATTTCTGCGTCGACGCATCGGGCATTGTATCGGCAATCGGAAGAATCAAAGATACTAGGTGGCCCAGACCCATGCAAACTGACCCTTCCCAAAGGAACCCGAATTCGATGTGCAAGTATCATGGTACGCATGGACACAGGACCGAGGATTGCAGACAACTAAGAGAAGAGGTAGCATGTCTATTCAATGAGGGCCACCTTCGAGAGTTCCTCAGTGACTGAGCCAAGAATCACTTCAGAGAAAGGGACGCCAGCAAAAAAGATAAACAAGAGGAACCTTTGCATATTATTCATATGATCATCGGTGGGGTCAATACTCCACAGGGACACGTGCTCAAATACGGAAAGATACCGGCCACAGGGCAAAAACAAACTCGAGGCTATGTACCTGATGGCACTTTATCATTCGGAATTGAAGAAACCGAGGGCATCTCTCAACCTCACAATGACGCTCTGGTAATTTCTATCCTATTAAATAAAGTTCAAGTTAAGCGTGTCTTAGTGGATCCAGGTAGCTCTATGAATATCATCCGATCTTGGGTAGTGGAGAAGCTCGGTTTACAGAATCAAGTTGTGCCCACATCTCGGGTCTTAAACGGTTTCAATATGGCCAGTGAAACAACTAAAGGGGAAATTATTTTGCCCGTAAATGTGGCTGGAACCATCCAAAACACCAAGTTCTACGTAATCGAAGGCGATATGAGGTACAATGCCCTGCTCGGAAGACCATGGATCCACAATATGAGGGCAGTGCCTTCAACTCTACACCAAGTGATAAAATTCCCTACGTCGAACGGCGTAAAGATAGTATACAGGGAGCAACATGCTTCGAAGGAAATGTTTGTTGTCGATAAGACAACACCGATACCAACGTTATCGGCCTCATAAAGGTCGAGCACAAAAGATAGGCGAGAAACCAAATAGCAATCACAGCAACCAGTCTCGACCGAATCGGTGAAGCAGGAAATAGAAGATGACGAGAAAGAGTTTCCGACACCTCGAGCTCTCATCGTCCCTGATGACTCCGACGCCACCAAGTCGACGATCGAAGAACTGGAGCAGTTTATATTAATCGAACGACTGCCCGAGAGAAAGGTATACCTGGGAACGGGATTGACCCCCCAAACTCAGGAAAAAACTTATTCAATTTCTTATTGATAACGTAGATTGTTTTGATTGGTCCCATTTAGACATGACAGGGATCCCACCATCGATAACAACGCACCAGCTGAGTTTGGACCCTAGGTTCAAATCGGTGAAGCAAAAAAGAAGACCTCAATCCGAGATAAAACATGCATTTGTAAGAGATGAGGTAACTAAACTTCTCAAAATAGGGTCAATTCGGGAAGTAAAGTATCCTGAATGGTTAGCCAATGTGGTTGTAGTCCCAAAAAAGGTAACAAACTTAGAATGTGTGTAGATTATAAAGATCTAAACAAAGCATGCCCCAAAGATTCTTTTTCACTGCTTAGCATCGATCGCTTGATCGATGCCATAACCGGCCATGAGATCCTCACTTTTCTCGACGCCTATTCCGGGTACAATCAAATTAGCATGAACCTGGAGAACCAAGAAAAAACTTTATTTGTCACTAAGTATGGAACTTATTTCTATAATGTAATGCCATTCGGGCTAAAATAATGCAGAGGCTACGTACCAACGCCTAGTGAATAAAATTTTCGAAGACCAAATAGGTAAATCGATGGAAGTTTACATTGATGACATGCTAGTTAAGTCCTTGCGCACAGAGGACCATTTGACTCATTTGCAGGAAACGTTCAAAGTTTTAAGGAAATACAACATAAAGCTCAACCCCGAGAAATGTGCTTTTGGGGTTGGATCGGTCAAGTTCCTCGGGTTCATCGTATCGGATCGGGGGATCGAGATCAACCCCAACAAAATCAAAGTCATCGAAGACATCACCATCGTGGATAGTGTGAAATCAGTGCAAAGTCTAACCGGACGGATAGCTGCCTTAGGCCGATTCATTTCAAGGTCGTCAGATCAAAACCACAAATTCTTCTCTCTGCTCAAAAAGAAAAACCATTTCACCTGAACCCCAGAATGCCAACAGGCACTTGAACAACTGAAGCGGTACCTATCGAGCCTACCATTACTTCACACTCTGAAGACAGATGAGAAGCTTTACTTATACTTAGCGGTATCTAAAATCGCGGTAAGTGGTGTCCTAGTTCGAGAAGAGCAAGGTACGCAGTTTCTTGTTTATTATGTAAGTCAGACCTTAGGAGAGGCAGAGACTAGATACCCACACTTAGAGAAATTGGCGCTTGCATTGATAAGCGCCTCTAGAAAGTTAAGATCATACTTTCAATGTCACCCCGTATGCGTTTTAACAACTTGCCCACTTCGAAACATTTTGCACAAACCCGAACTATCGGGCTGACTGACCAAATGGGCCGTCGAACTCAGTGGGTACGATATTGAATATCAACCTCGAACGGCCATCAAGTCCCAAATTTTAGCAGACTTCATGGTCGATTTCACACCAACCCTCGCACCCGAAGTTGAAAAGGAACTCTTGTTAAAATTAGGTACATTGTCGGGGGTTTGGAACCTCTACACAGATGGTGCTTCAAACGTGAAGGGATCCGGGCTTGGCATCGCATTAAAACCTCCCACAGGTGGCATTATTAGGCAATCCATCAAAACTACTAGATTAATTAACAATGAGGCCGAGTACGAGGCCATGATTGCAGGTCTAGAGCTAGCTAAGAGCTTGGGAGCAAACGTCATTGAAGCCAAATATGACTCTTTGCTAGTGGTGAACCAAGTGAACAAAACTTTCGAAGTTCGAGAAGATAGAATGCAGAGGTATTTGGACAAACTACAGGTAACTCTACACCGTTTCAAAGAATGGACCCTACAACATGTGCCTCGAGAACAAAACAGTGAGGACGACGCACTCACAAATCTGGGGTCGTCGGTCGAAGAAGATAAGATCGACTCAGGGACTGTCGTTCAACTTTTGAGATCTATAATCGAGGGAGGGAATGCCGAGATAAATTCCACAAGCTTAACCTCGGATTGGAGGAATAACTATATTGAATACTTAAAGAACGAAAAACTCCCATCGAACTCTAAAGAATCGAGGGTTCTACGAACCAAGGCTGCTCGATTCGCATTGGTTGCAGACGGAACATTGTACAGAAGAGCGTTCGACGGACCACTGGCAGCATGCTTGGGACCAGGGGACACCGATTATGTTTTACGGGAGGTCCATGAAGGCACCTGAAGAAACCACTCCGGTGCCCAACCTCTAATTCGCAAAATCATCAGAGCAGGATACTACTGGGATAGCATGGAAAAGGACACTAAGGAGTTTGTTCGAAAATGCGATAAATGTCAAAGGTTTGCACCAATGATCAACCCGGAGAGCAGCTTCATTCAATCATTTCTCCATAGCCATTCATGAAATGGGGAATGGATATTGTCGGCCCTCTACTATCGGTCCCGGGTAAAGCTAAATTCATTTTGTTTATGACTGACTATTTCTCTAAAAGGGTTGAAGCACAGGCATTCGAAAAAGTAAGAGAAAAAGAGGTTATAGATTTCATTTGGGATCACATCGTGTGTATATTTGGTATACCAACAGAAATAACATGTGACAATGGTAAGCAATTTATCGGCGGTAAAGTGACAAAATTTCTCGAAGATCATAAAATAAAAAGGATACTGTCAACACCATATCATCCTAGTGGGAACGGACAGGCCGAATCAAAGAACAAGATTATCATCCAAAACATAAAGAAAAGATTGAACGAAGCTAAAGGAAAGTGGAGAGAAATTTTGCTTGAAGTCTTTTGGGCATATCGGACAACATCTAAATCCAGTACAGGAGCGACTCCATTTTCCTTAGTGTATGGCTCCGAAGCATTAATTTCGGGCGAAGTCGGGGAACCAAGCGCAAGGTTCCGACATACATCGGAAGAATCGAACTACAAGGCAATGAATACTAGCCTCGAATTATTAGATGAAAAATGAGAAGCGGCACTGGTTCGAATGACTGCACAGAAACAACGAATCGAAAGGTACTACAACAGAAGAACCAACATCTGCCATTACAAGACCGGGGACTTGGTCCTAGGGAAGGTCACCATTAACACTCAAGATCCTAATGAATGGAAGCTCGGCTCAAATTAGGAAGGACCCTATCAAGTCCTCGACATAGTCGGGAAAAGGGTCTTATAAACTTGGAGCAATGGATGGAAAACCATTACCAAACAATTGGAACATATCGCTTCTCAAACGATATTATTGTTAAGGTATGATTTTCTCTTCTCTATCGTCTATATACGTATATTCGACACTAACTCATTGCAGGAATGCGACAAAAAACATCAAAACCTCTGGTTTCAAAGCACGCGTTGTACTCTTTTTCTTTTAAGTTCGGCTTTTTATCCCAAATGGGTTTTTTCCGGTAAGGTTTTTAACGAGGCAACAACTATGTGCTACCCGGGGACAAATCAATAGTATCCGAGGCTCCTTCGTAATCAATCTCGAATCTTGGGGGGCTACCAATCGAATAAATCAAGTTCGGCACAAAAAAGTTATTTCATATTAAATTCATGTCGAACAGGGTCTCGATAGAGAAAAGTGTAAGGGCCAAATGTTTCAAAACTAACCATGCCCACGTAGTTTTGCTCGAACTCTGGCACAAGATACAAACACATGTATAATGACTTATAAAGGAGAACTTCTTCTTTTTCAGATATCTCACACTTTGAAAAGATCTTCCTGATTCATGATTCAAACAGGCTTAAAGGCCAACCACCATCAAAAGGATTTTTGATACACTCGATCATAAAAGGCCTACGGGCTACGATACTCTGAGTTCGAGTTCGAAACAATCATTCACTCAATTATTAAAGCCTAAGGGCTATCTTACTTCGAGTTCGAGCAATCACTCACTCGATCATAAAAGGCCTACGGGCTAAGATATTTTGAGTTCGAATTCGAAACAATCACTCACTCAATTATTAAAGCCTAAGGGCTATCTTACTTCGAGTTCGAGCAATCACTCACTCGATCATAAAAGGCCTACGGGCTAAGATATTTTGAGTTCGAATTCGAAACAATCACTCACTCAATTATTAAAGCCTAAGGGCTATCTTACTTCGAGTTCGAGCAATCACTCACTCGATCATAAAAGGCCTACAGGCTACGATACTCTGAGTTCGAGTTCGAAACAATCACTCACTCAATTATTAAAGCCTAAGGGATATCTTACTTTGAGTTTGAACAATCACTCACTCGATCATAAAAGGCCTACGGGATAAGATATTCTGAGTTCGAGTTCGAAACAATCACTACTCAATTATTAAAGCCTAAGGGCTATCTTACTTTGAGTTCGAGCAATCACTCACTCGATCATAAAAGGCCTACGGTCTAAGATATTTTGAGTTCGAGTTCGAAGCAATCACTCACTCAGTTATTAAAGCCTAAGGGCTATCTTACTTCGAGTTCGAGCAATCACTCACTCGATCATAAAAGGCCTACGGGCTACGATACTCTGAGTTCGAGTTCGAAACAATCACTCACTTAATTATTAAAGCCTAAGAGCTATCTTACTTCGAGTTCGAGCAATCACTCAAAGGCCTACGGGCTAAGATACTCTGAGTTCGAGTTCGAAACAATCACTCACTCAATTATTAAAGCCTATGGTCTATCTTACTTCGAGTTCGAGCAATCACTCATTCGATCATAAAAGGCCTACGGGCTAAGATATTTTGAGTTCGAGTTCAAAGCAATCACTCACTCAATTATTAAAGCCTAAGGGCTATCTTACTTCGGGTTCGAGCAATCACTCACTCGATCATAAAAGGCCTACGATACTTCGAGTTCGAAGCAATCACTCACTCAATTATTAAAGCCTAAGGGCTATATTATTTCGAGTTCGAGCAATCACTCACTCGATCATAAAAAGATACTTTAAGTTCAAGTTCGAATCATTAACTCGACTGCTAAGCCTACGGGCCACTTTTATTTTGAGTTCGAGAAAGCACCCACTCGACCGTTACGCCTACGGGCTAATTTACTTCGAGTTCGAAACGTTCACTCGACTACTAAGCCTGTGGGCTACTTTTATTTCGAGTTCGAGCAAACACTCACTCGTCCATAAAGGCTACAAGGGCCGAATTCGATGAAATCGCCTAAATCCTTATGAAAACATTCACAAGGCATGAATGAAATCTTCACAAGGCAAGCAAGCAGAAGCAAGTCAGTAAAAGAAAAAGATATTAGTATTAATATACAAAGATTGTTTACATGAATAAATGCAACATAGAAGCTAAGGGCTAAGCTTCTAGGTTATCATCGAGAGCGGTCTCTTCTCCAACGGGCTCCCCCTCCCGTTATCAGACCCGCTCTTGCTACCATCATCATCATCATCATCATCGTCGCCATCAGAAGCCAAGGCTTCAGCATCAGCTTCGAGTTCTTTGGCCCTTTTTATCTCTTCAGCAAGATCGAAACCTCGAGCGTGTATCTCCTTGAGGGTCTCCCTCCGAGATCGACACTTAGCAAGTTCGACAACCCAATGTGCTTGAGTGTCGGCAGTATCCGCTGCCTCTCTTGCCTCCATTTGAGTAGCCTCGGCATCGGCTCGATACACAGTAATAGACTTGTCCACCATGACTTTCGATGACTTAATCTCCTCCTTGGCCTCAGCAAGCCTTGTTTCAAGCTCCTCGATCCTCTTGGCCTGAGCCAAACCTTTTTTCTTGACGCTTCGAAGCTGAACATCGACCGATGATAATTTGGCCAAGATGGTTTCTTTTTCTGCAGCCAGGCGGTCGATAGTCTCCTTCTACCGATCACATTCGGCCTTGATTTGATCAACTTCTTCCCGTAGCAACCCGATCTTTTCAACATTTTGCTGCAGCTAAGATACCGAAGGGTTAACTTCCATAGTTGGGTCAAACTCATACTCTAACAGAACGAGGCTCACATGCTTATCTAGTTTGGCCTCTTCTTCACGAGCCTTAGCCAAATCTGCTTGGAGGTCCCTTATAACCTCGTCCTTTTGGCAGCAAAGAAGTCGCAGAGCATCTCTTTCCCCCGAGACCTTCTGAAGCTCGACCTCACACTGGTTGAGGTCGGCTCGAAACTTGCTAATGGCCTACACATAAGGGAAAAAACACAAGTCAGGTTTAGAAAAGAGCGAAGAAACCAAGCCTAGTAAAATCATTACCTGAGAAATGAAATATTGGGCCTCTTCTAGGAGAAGAGAAGCGCCACTAATATCGGAGGCATCACCGACTCCAGTAAAGCAATCCCGAAAAGGATCCCCTACACTAGAGCCTCCGCCCATATCGGGGGTCTTCAATTCTCGAGCTTCCTTTAATGCCTCCTCAGAAAAGGTCGGAAGAGAAGGCAAATGACCCACTATCATGGTCCCGAGCGAATCGCTCGGGATGCTCTGATCGAGACTCGGGGTATCGGAATCGGCCCCGACCGGTGTAGCCGTCATCGTCTCAGAAGGTCTGGCGACCTCGATAGCTTTCGCATATCGGACCACCAAAGCCAAAGCATCCTCTACTTCTTCTTCTTCTCGCAGTCGTTGGACCGAGTCCATCGAAAGAGTGATTGCCTTCCTCCTCACCCTTCAAGTTTTGGGCTTGAGGTCCTCTGACCGAGAGACAGCTTTTCGCTTTTTATTTTCCCTGGCTTCGGGACCGGGGACTTAGTTCCTTCCTTACCACTCGAAGGCCTCAAAACGACATCCTTGGTTACGCCTGCATGAAAGGAAGTCAGTAACGAATAGAGCATAAAAAACGTTTCGAAAAACATGAGAAGTGACCCTTACCGTGATTCTTGGCCTCCCACCTACCTTTCGCCAAATCACGCCAAGCGCGCTTGGCATTAGAGGAAGTCGAGGCTAACTTCCAAACCCAATCCTCGAGGTCGGGTACCGCTTGTGGCATCCAAGGGGTAGCTATATATCGGAGGGAGATATCATATAGAATCAGAGAAAGATACGAAAAGCAACGCCTTTGTAAATCACTTACAGTCGAAATTCCATTCCTCGGGGAACGGCATCTTCTCTTCCGGGATAAGGTCACGGGTCCTCACCCGAATATAACGGCCCATCCAACCCTGATCTTTGTCTTCATCGATGCTCGACATTAAAGCTTCTGTTACCCGACGATGGAGCATGATTAGTCCTCGAAAGATTTGAGGCCGATACAATCGTATGAGGTGATTTAGGGTAAAATACAGCCCCCCGGCCTTATTGGAGAAGAAGTGAAGTAAGATTACTATGCGCCATAGAGAAGGATGAATTTGACCGAGGGTGACCTGATATCTTTTGCAAAAATCAATGATCACTAGGTCGACGGGACCCAACGTGAAGGGGTAAGTATAATCACTTGAAAAACCCTCCACATGAGTGATGATGCTCTCTTCAGGAGAGGGAATTTGCAACACAACCTCGGGACCCCAGCTGCAGTCTTTCCTCACAGCCTCGAGATGGCCCTCTGTTATCGAGCACATATACATCGACACATGCTCACATCGACACGGAACCAACAAAGGATTTTCAACCATAAAATCGATCTTCAGAGTACACGGGCCAGGAACATACTCGTGGGGAGGCGGCTCTACCGGCGCCTTGTCGCCAGACGGCCGTGAAGAGGAAGCTTTCTCCTTCTGAGGTACGGTTTTTGAATTTTTTTCCATTGATATAAGAAAAATAAAAGCAAAGGAAGATGAAAGGTTGATGGTGCCAAACGCTGGTGAAGGTGGCTCTACGAGCGGCGAAATATAGGCAAAAAGAGTAAGAAAATTTGGGAGACTGAAGATGTAAAAGTGGTAAATGATAAATTGAAGGGTTATTTATAAGTTTATACCGTGGCGGTTCAGTATCAGCGGTGGCCGACCACCGTATGACATGCATTTACCTTGAAAGACTAAATCGACGGGTCAGCTATCACGTACGTCATGACCAAGCCCAGTGAAAACGTCATCTTATAATCCGATCGAGCCGTTGAAAATCATATCGCTTCTCACCACATTCTTCCTGAGAAATGAGGGGACTATCTGTATATGGTCGAAATAGATTTCGACCTTCGTACGTTTGATCGAGTTCGAATGGTAAGTGACCGAAGTGAGACTTCGAGACGAGTTCCGTAGATAGTACAAACAAGCTTCGAGCTCCAAGACCGATCGAGGAATTGGCTCGGTATCATTATCAAGCCCATGACCAAATCGAACCGCAAGGCAACGTGAAGGTCGTCAGAGACGCACAGACCGATCGACACTCACCCCGAATGTCGAACTCGAACCAAGGCCGAGGGCTCAACCCAATACCGAGCTCGAGCCAGTATCGAGCTTGCAGACAATAGTCGTTGCAACCGCACTAGGGGAGAGAATCTTGGCGGGAATCGAGGAGGAGACAATTCATCATGAGTTCTCCACTATATATTTTTTATTATAAATAAAATAAGATCCCTCTACTATAAGAAGGGGAATCCTTGTAAACACGGAGCAGGTCCACACATTGTAAAAAAAAAGACTACTTCTCTTATTGAAGAATAAATCTCTTAAGTTTGTTTTACTCAGTATACTCACTCTTCTTGTTTAATAATTTATATCCCATTTTTATAGCCAAGAATCGAAACATTTCCACTTCAACGTGCGATTTATGTCAAACTATATCACATACCCTTAGAACTACTTATAAATTTAACTATATCCGACTTTCCGAGTAAACACTACCTAACCTGAATTCTAAGGGTAATCGATGTGAACAGTAGAGTTTAGAAGCAGCCGCTTTTAGTCGTTCCCCTTGGACCTTAGCCTTTTAAGGATTGGGTTCTAGTCGCAAGCTCTTGGGTCGTACGGACCCAAATCTGGTAAAAGTGGTGTCTTGGTTGTCCCCACACCCCCTTACCACGCGTGACTGTGGAATCAATTTGTGCTAGCGTTTTGACGCTACAGAAGACTGGCGGTCCAAGAACGAGGTTGATAGAAGAAGTGGGGTCTATATTAAAAAGAAAAAGTAAAACAAAGATAATTTTAAGAACCTCAAGCACCCAAAAATGTGTGAAAATCAAACATTTTGTCATGTCAGAATAAGTTTACGAAACACATTTGTGTCAAGTTGAGGTTGATAAGTTAGAGTGTTTAACTCACAGCTAAAGCCTACTTTAAGTGTTTGTTTATGTATTTTGCCTTAAAAGTACAAAACAAACAAGAAAATAGTTTTTGAAAATTGTAATATAACTATCTAAGTATTTAAGTGAACTAGCATAAGCATAAAAAAATACAAAAGAATAAAAATATCATGAGATACAAGTCAACTATAATGTCCTGGTCACCCAAACACTACAAAAAAAATGGATATATCTACACATTGTCATCACACCAAGTAATTTGAGGGGGATAAAATACTAATATCTACTAGAGTACTGTATAAAAAATTTACTTCAAATGTGCTTCTTCACTATCGTAATTCTATTTTGAGATGTAATGAAAATTCACATAAGACTTGTACTCTTAAAGAAATAACATATACACTGCTGAACCCAACTCTTTGGCACTCCTTAATAAATCAAGATATAACTGAAAGGTGCAGCCTGAAGGTATTTACCTGAGGTAGCAGTTACTCATCAATTCTTAACGGCTAAACAGACAGGTTACATCACTTATAAACACAAAAAAGTATAACACTGTTATAAATGGAAATGAAAAGATCAAGCTTATGGTGACGAATAAATAAAGAATAGTTTACTGACCAAACACATAAGACATAAATACCTACTATCTGTTTCCAAATGAAAGGTTCCGACTAACACCCTCATGGCGTTTTCCAGATGAACGGTTTCAAGATCACACTTAACAGAGAATATGTGATATCAGTACTCAAATTTTGAGTTGTTAATGTTCTGAAACTTCTAATTTGGAATCGGTAAAGAAGACAATTAAGGAGTCAAGGGTTAGCTAAAAGATTTTAAGAGGAAACAAGGCTAATTAAGAGTTTTCCTACACAATTCGTACAAAAACTATTGCACTAGCATCAGATGTTAAACGTTGGACATGTGCACAAAGCATGTCCAGATTTTTGGGACGTATGCTTCGCGATCCTGAGGTGTGCCCTTTAAAACTGGCTTGCAATGTCTAACCTTCATGTCAACGTAAGTTCGGTGATCAACATTATTAAAAGCACACATTCCTGCATTACCAACGATTGAAATGCAGATCAACCATAAACTTACAATTTCGAACTGTTCTCATCGCTCGTGATGATAACCCTAATATTTTCATACCTTCCAGTTCCAAGCTGTTCTACAGCTTCGTGCTTCTACTGAAGTGACTGAGAATTGTCTCCTTGTTCTACGCTGTGAAAGCTCAGAAAGTCTATTTTTTTGATTGACAGGAACCACGGCAAGTGTCTTTCCATTTACAGGCGGAACTATGGCCAATGCTTTAGAATCTGGAACAGTATCATCAGCTGATTGATCAATCGGATTTGTAAGAGATGAAATCTCCAGTTTATGGTTCTTCTCATCATGCTTGTCCAACTTAGTTGCTGGAGGATCTGACAAAGGGTGGGGAGGCCCCAATTCTAAGATAGGTCTCGGTGGACGCCTGAATATAAAAATGACTACTTAGACACCATCAGCGACCCATAGAATAGCCAAAACCTATTGTAACATTTCTTTCTCTATTCTTTTTGATAACTATGCAAAGCATCATTATTCAAAAGCATACAAGTACTCATCTTCCCAACAATACCTAGATAATTCTTGATCTGTAATATATAATGCTTAAGCAGGAGTATCATCTTTAGGGATCACAATGATGGAGGATCTTTGGTGAAAACAAGGCTACAAAGTAAAGATTGCCATTCGGCGAAATACCAGCCTGTTGTAGAGTTCTATTGTCATCTCTGACCTTTCCCTGGTCACCCGTAATCCACTTCCCATGATAGTTGTTTAATTTTGACAAGGGTGGTATCCAGGCCAGCTTGCGCGCACCTCGACTAATTCAATATGGTACCTTCTACCTCCCACCAACACAAGTATCAGGTAACTCTGTCCACCAAAGCTTAGACAAATGGGAAGAAATAACCTAGTGTATTTGTCTTCATTATGATTTGAACCGGAGATCTCATGATTATCCTCTTCATTGACCACTAGGGTACACCCTTGTGTGCCACTTCCAAGGATAAGTGTTACTGCTTCATTTTCTGTTGTCTGCATGAGAGGTAAAAATCTGTTTATTTGAAATTCCACTGGTCAAACAAACAGACACAGAAAAAGAAGTTGTTCTCGGCATAAAAGATAAAGAACTGTTTATTCGAATTCCACTTATAATAAAAATGTTTATTTGAATTTAACGAGAAAATATGGTTTCTAGACTGCCTCATAAGAAAACATTTAGAAGAGCTAATCAAGTGACTCCTCGAAGGTAACCTGAAGCTTTCCCCACATAAAAAATGCCTAATTAAACATCTTCAGGGAGAATATATGCAAAATCAAAGAAGCTTAAATGAAAATAGTAGTAGTAGTTAATACCAAGGGCATAATGCAGCACCCACTGAAACCTGAGTGAACTTCTCAAAAACAAATCTAGTTGCTCCTTATTGAAAGAAAAAGAACATACCTATTTGCTCTTAACATTTGCACATACGATCATCTTATTAGTGGTCCAGTGTTAACATAAATTGTGTATACATCGAATCCCTACAGCTAATACTAGAATTCCTAGATGCATAAAGTTCAGCAATCTTGATTAAAGATCGAAGATTTTCTATATTTCACAATGCATCTGAGATTGACGGGAAAAAAATAGAGTGCCTGTGAAATACCTTCAGCGAACCAATTGCTTCCATTTCAGGAAACCTTAATATAAAGCTGTGGCACCTTGAAAGACTTAATGCTAAATTTTACCGGAAAAGAAAATTCGACTCCGGTCAAAAGATTTTTCGAGAAAAAAGTGTCTAATCCAGAAAGAAAGAAAACGATACAAAAGTGGCGAAATGCAGCCCAAACTCAAATCTGAAGTCTCTTACCAGTAAGATACTTCTGATGATTTCTATCTGATGCTGAAACCCAACTCCTGTAGAGAAAGACAGCATACTGCTCAGTATGACAGCATAAACCATGAACCTTTAACAGTAAGGACGCTAATAAGGTATTGAACTTCACCTGAGATTGTGGGAGAGGTAATAATATCTCTCTTGATTCCCTTTTCAGGCGATTTTGAAATGCTTTCACTACTAGGCTCCTTGTCATATGCCACAGCAAAGCTATAGTCATCACACAGTTTCCTTCTCTTGGAAAGTTTTTCAAGTCAACGTCTTTCATTCGCACGCATGCTTTTCCTATTGCGATAAAAGGACTTCATATGGTGATTTCAGTATTATTTATAAACCAAGAAGTTATTATAGCATCAGACATTCAAATTACCCACAGACACAGTGGCGAAGCCAGAAATTTTTCCAAGGATGTTCAGACTTGAAAAAAGTAAAAACAAATCCCGACAAAGGGTGTTCCATATAAGTTTTATACATCTAAAATCAATATTTTACTTATATACATAGTGTAATTTTTCGTAATATTTCGATTAAGGGTGGTCAACTGACCACCCTTAACAAAAGGTGGTTTCGCCCCTGCACAGACAAACACACACACATCAATAAAATCAAAACTGAGCAAAAACAATAATACGGGCATCACTTATATGGGGAACTCGTTACATACTCATTAACGTTGTGTCCTACAGAAACAAGTAGCTCGGGTAGTCAAAAAGAAAACAAGATACATTATAGACCACATATCCTGCCCTTAGGTTGTTTGGATCAACGACACGAAACCAATAATGCTAACATTAAAAGTTATATCACTTAAGCTCATTAGAACTGTTCCTACATCCCGGTAACAACGAATTGACTAACATAACCATAATCATTAGGTGAGTTTTCTAGTAGCAGATTTTCTACCAAGAAGCTTGCTTTGCACTCAAAAGACTACTATAAGATTACATCCGTCTTCGCACACGCCTAGCATTTGGATTAACAGATTCTGCTGCAGCACCATCTGCTGCCAGATCCAACCCAAAGATGCTGCTGCTAGTCCTTTTCTTGCTAGACATCACAGTCGCCTTCTCATCAACTGATGCAACTGTTTCCAGTAGCTCTGACAACAGTGACGGGCAGCTCTCTTCTAAGTGCTTAAATCCTTCTGACTGCATGACAACTGTTTAACAACAATCAGTATTTTAGCAACTTACTGAAATAATGAAGGAAACACATCTTATACAGGCTACACATACTTTAAGAGCTTGAGGCTGTCAAACGAAATTAAGCAAGAACCTGTATGGCACGGATTATAGTTCCAGTTCTAGCAGAGGAAAACAAAGGGAATTATTGTCACATGTTGAGGCTTCCAGTACTTGTAACACATTGCCCAAACCAGATTATAGGCATAACGTTAGCTAAAAACTAGCAGGCACGAGACAATCAATTAATTCAACTTTATTATTCAAATTTCAACTTGCACAATCAGCATCAAAAGCTATATGATCATAACTATAAGGTTAGCTAAAAACCAACAGCCACGAGACACAATCAAGTAATTCAACTTTATTATACAAAATTTAAAACGGGCAGACGGGAAGAAATCACCAAGGAATTTGTCTCTGTTGGGATTTTTACTCTATTCTCTCATGGTATTCATCCCACTTTAATGAGCGTTAAGCCACACCCTTGGATGTCTTCCCAGTCTTAAATCTCTCATTCCATCATTCAAACTTCAGGTATCCATCCAAACATTCTCTTTTATGGTATCGATTGGAGAAGTGTAGCAGGAATATATCTACTCTGCAAGTTTCTGGGAACTTTACCTCAGAAACTTAACTTTTTAATAATACAAAATATTTTCTCTAAAAATAGTACTACACACAATATCAAACTATCATTTTCCATGATTCCTGTGTCACTTGTATCAGGAATCTTCATCTTTAAAAAACATGAAGCCAGACACTCAATATTGTACACGGAAAAAGGTTACATGCATCTACAAGGTCAGACAAAATTTTCGGCCTTTTTCCCTACTAGGAGTTGTTAAAAGAAGAATAAGCATATGTTGGTTGGACAAGGAAAGGAGAAACACTCACGCTTAGTTTTGAAACAAGTGTGCCCCCCTGCTAAAGAAGATTGATGCAAAGGTTAGATCTCATCATCTATCTATCTGCAACTGCCAACTAGTACCATTGGGTCTAGAAAACCCCATCTAGGTTAGATTTGGTAGAGGTGAATTGTGGACGTCCACCCCCTGAAGCACCTGCAAACATGCATCTCTGACGAGCTAGCTTCTTGCACGTACAGGACCCGACCACATTAACTAACGACAAACTTAGAGAACGAGCTAAACAAGGCCAGCAGATTGATAAAATTCAATGTAACTTGTAGTTGTTGGCTATCAGAACTTGGAGGTTCCTTTAGAAAATGCAACTGCAAATCTTACAGATACATCCTTTTCAAAGATACTAACTCCATTAGCCAAAACCACTAACATATTCTTTCAAGAATTTAAGCAATGTGTCCGCCAAAGCCTAGGAGCCTAACCAACTGGCAGTACTGACATTCAACAATCCTCCACCAAGAGCTCCAAAACATTTTAAAGAAGTTCTAAAGGGGATCTCGTTATTATATTCCCATGGTTACCCATTTTGCTAGATTCCTCACAACCGATTCCCGAACTTAACACCAAAAATAATCTATTGGAAGCCAAAATCACCTTTTTATACAAAAACAAGGTCCCTCAGCAAGATTTCAACAGAGATTTTTTCTGAAAATGGTGTTCAGCAGAGAATTTTCAGAACCTAAGCATATCCACAAGTCATTTAGCAAAAGGAGTTCAAGGGACTATTGCTCTGGTCTACGGATACCAACTCTTTTCTTGGCTTATCATTTGAACTGGACTACATTGAAGTATGGGACAAATGCACTGGAAATGAATAATCAGAGACAAAAACATGTCTGCAGATAAACAGACATTGAAAAACTAGAAATGACATAACCTGAAACACTGCACTGCTCACATCTACGGACTACACGCACCTCCCAAGTTTGTTGCTGCAAATTTCAAACATATGGCTTTAAGCTGTAGGCATTGATGCTGCTCCGAAAGGGAAAGAGTCGTAGCCACTGTATCCACATTCACTTCTTCACATAATTTAGCCTCGCATAACTGTTTCAACCTATCTAAACCAAAGCGGTCCGCTGCAGCCAATATATGCTGCATCATTATTGTAGATGTTCGTGTTGAAGTAGAGCCAGCAATTTCAAGCAAATCCGGAAGCTCATCAGAGTAAATGAAATGGAGCATAGCCTACAAAACAAACAGATGTACACAATCATCCCAACTATTAGAAAAAGCCCTAAGGTTGGCACAAGATACGCATGTGCATTACAAAATGGTAATGAACAACTTTTATTGAAAGAAACTCGATTTGGGAAAAGTGAGGTGGAAACACCATGACTATAAGGGATGGAATTGCTTAGCTAACTGCTAGCTTCTTTCAATATATCCTCTTAGCGATAGAAAGAATAATGGAGGACATCATTCTGTCAGCTTAGGTAGTTCTTAGATATAAATTCCAGAAAACCATCTAAACTTAGTATTATCATGAGGTTCCAATTTATATTGAAAATTGGGTATCTTTCAAAATAATCACATTCTGTAGACTCTCTACTTTTTGTATAGCTCTTGTATGTAGGATTGTTTTTTCCATCACCAATAAAATTATTCTGCTTATAGAAAAAATTTAGTTAGTTTTACCAAATACTGTAACGTTCAAAGATGTTTAATGCACAGAACATTAGCCATAAGAATCATTTAAGCCTAAGTATAACAATGCTAACTAAGAAAGGAATGTCTAATAAAGAGCAGTGAAATATATTCCATTTACACTTTTAACATACAAAATGAATCTGGAATGTCCATGAGAGGTCTCATATCCCCTCAATTATCTATTTTCACCCTAGCTTTCTTTTTTATTTTCTTTTAATGGCAGAAATCATTATATCAATGCAAGAACCTATTGTGAACAAAAAAAGCAAGAACTTATTACCTTGAAAATTGAGGGCTCAATATCCTCAAGTTCTACTTTGTCTGAATTAGGATTCCCCACAAGCCCAAAGAATTGGGCTCTAAACACAGGAGAACGAGCAGCTAGTATCAACTTATGAGCCTTAAAAGTCTCTTCCCCAACACGGAAATCAATATCACAACCAAGTTCAGCATCCAGCACATATTTGAGACTTTGGCCCATGTCTGATGGAGGAACAGAAACACTATAATCTTTGGGTCCTTCGACACGAGTTCTCACAACTCCAACAGTACAGCGCATAGACAGGCAATCATCCTTCAGGTAGTCAGAGGATTCCAAAACTGATCTTCTGAAAAATCGTTTGTAACCCCTGTATGTACAGGCAAGAAATTCCATTAATGCGAGTAAGAGAGAAAGTTTTCAATGTGCTTAAATACCATGGAATCAAAAAGGTAGTGTAGTGACCCAACTAAACAATTGGTGAATTATCTTGAGCTTTAACAAAGATACTCTTGTTATGAATGGCAATCATAATATATCAAATCTGTTATCATTTTTCATTACAAAAATTATTTTACTCCATTAATATAAGATTTACAAAATAGTAACAAAATGAACTGTGGTTTCATCAACTGATCATTCATATGGAAACTTCACGAGAGAACTGAAAATGGAGCATACAAACACCATTCAAAGTGGTAAAAAGAAAAGGTTGAGTCCTCAAATGGCTGAGCCAGGGGTCAAATCATGAGGCTGACTCAGATTTCAGTAAGTCAATTTTCTAAAAAACTAAAGTTAATGATTGATTTGCAATCATTTAGAGTTTCCCGGAGACAAAGTTAGACGTACCCCCGCAACCAAGGTTTGGTTCTTTTCTACCTTTCTTTTTCTTCAATCTTATAAATATCAGTGGCGTCAGAATCAACTTGTGGACACCTTGACTATTCCACCAGATACTTATTAGTCTATTACCTCCCACTAGTACGGTTACGAAGTAACTCTGCAAATAGGAAGATTTCAGTATTCTGAATTACTCCAACTCTTCAACCACTAGGCCACCTCAACAACCAAGGTCAAAGGCTAGTGCGAGGTCGGGGAAGGGCCGGAGCAGATTGGGTCTTATATATACAGGCTCAAAGACTGTTTCCGCAGCTTGAACCAGTGACCTCCTGGTCACACATTGAACAGTGGGAGGAAATAAGAAAAATGCAACAAGGGTAGGCAAAAGCACTCCTATTTCCAGTATATCGACAGACTTGGAATATGCAAAACCCCAATTACACGCAACATAAACCCTAAGAAAACATAAAAACCTAAACCATTTGGCCACGAATCTTGCTAATTTAATAGTGTCATTACACAAGCTAGCAAATGAATAAATTTGCAGACATACCACATGCTTCCTCTATATTTCAAAGAATATGGGCCGCTCTCGAGCGCCCGATCAAAATGGCTATGAACTTTGTGCTTCCCATTCCCGCTCTGATCCAATAGAGTCAGCTCAAACAGTGCCCTGACATCAGTGCCCTCACTAGCAAGGGCGATGAAAACAGAGACATACGTGGAAGAATCCTCAATATTCTTACCATCAGGGTAGAAATAAACGGCCCAATCATAACCGCCCACTGTAAATGTGTCGCTAGTTATGTACTTCCCGGGACCCATACCTTTAGCGAGGGAGTAACCCCTGATGGTGAAATGGTGGGACCCATTCACCGTCTCGTTTATCGACTTAGAACAGGAATCAGAATCATCCCCCCCACCGCGGTCCTCGTAATCCACGATCATTTCATGGGAATGAATGAAGGTGAAGAAAAAGAATACAAACAGAAACCCTAGAAATGGGGAATTGAATTTCGCAGGGATCAAAGTTGAGGTGCGAAAGGGAATGGGAAATTGATACTTATGAAGCAAAATTGGAAGGGAATTGAGGGAAGGAAATTAAGGTTCGAGCAGGTGTTTGGGTAGCTGGGGAAACTGCAGAAAGCTGAGGAGCGAGCGGCAGGAAATTGTAGTGGTTGGGGAGGGGGGATAAAAGGAGGTGGATTTGATGTGATGGATTTATAGCTTTGGAATTGAGATTTTACGATGTTAAGAAAACGTCATTTTATTGGCTGCGACTTGTCAAAATCTGGTGGCGCTCTTTTCTTTCTTTTCCTTACTTTTTCTTTTTCTTTTGCTTTTGGGCGGGGCTCTTTTAGTTATACTAGGGGTGGAAAATGGGCCGATTGTATTTGTACCGATTAAGATGACTAACGCATTACTACTACTACAACAACAACAAGCCCGGTCTAACGATCCGGTCGGTCGTTTCGGGAGTTATAGTCATATTTTCCCCATTTATGTTTTCTTTATGCTCTTAAGCTATATTATGATATACCGGGTTAGTTGATTCGGGCCCGGAATGGTTTCAGCGTTGAATGAAACACTTAATCTCTTATTTAGAACCTTAAGTTGGAAAAGTCAACTGGATGTTGACCTATGTGTAAACGATCTAGGATTTGAATTCTGATGGTTCTGTTAGCTACGTTAGGTGATTTTGGACTTAGGAGTGCGTCCGGAATGTGATTTGGAGGTCTGTGGTAGAATTAGGCTTCAATTGGCGAAATTGGAAATTTGGCAATTTCGGTCGGCAGTGAAAATTTTGATATCGGGGTCGGAATGAAATTACGAAAGTTGGAGTAGGTTCGTAGTGTCATTTGTGACGAGTGTGCAAAATTTGAGGTCATTCGGACGTGGTTTGGTTGGTTTCGGCATTGGTTGCCGAATTTGGAAATTTAGAAGTTCTTAGACTTGAATCCGAGGGTAATTTGGTGTTTGGATGTTGTTTTGAGTGCTTCGAAGGTTCGACTAAGTTAGTATGCTGATATAGGACTTGTTGGTATTTTTGGTTGAGGTTCTGAGGGCCTCGGGATCATTTCGGAAGGTTAACAGGAAGTTTGAAGTTGGAAAAATGCAGCTGGTGCTGCTGTTCTGGTATGGCCACACCTGCGGGTTGGGAACCGCAGGTGCGAGTTTCGCAGGTGCGGGGTTTGGAAGCCTGGGGTTTTATCGCAGAAGCGGATAAGGGGTCGCACCTGCAAGACCGCAGGTGCGAAGAGGTGATCGCAGGTACGGGTTTTAGGACCTTAAGTGACTTCCGTAGATGCGGGCTTTTGGGCGCAGAAGCGGAGGCCGCATGTGCGCTATTTGGACCGCAGATGTGGTTTTGCTGGGCAGAAAGGCATAAATTGAACCCTTCGCGAATTTCTGGTCATTCTTCACATTTTCAACTCGGTTTTTGGAACTTTTGGAGGGCTTTGAAGAGGGAATCAAGGGGATTTTATTAAGGTAAGTTACTTGAGCCTAATACTCGTATATATGGTGATTTTTCTGTTGTTTAATCATTGTAATTAGTGAAAATGAGGGGTTAGGGCATGGAATTTTTGAAGAGTAATTTAAGGATTTGAAGGACCAAACGATGTCGGATTTTGATGAATTTGGTATGGTTAGACTCGTGAGTGAATGAGCTTTCTAGTTTTGTAAATTTTGTCAGCTTTCGAGACGTGGGCCCGGAGGGCGGGTTTGAGCCAATTTCGGGTTTTGGTATAATTTTAAAGTTTTTCTTGTGGAATTCATTCCATTAGCGTATATTGATAGTATTGTACTGATTGTGAATAGATTTGGAGTATTTGGAGACCGAGTCCAGAGGCAAGGCATTGCGGGGTAGAGATTTGACCGGTTTGAGGTAAGTAACGATTGTAAATCTAGTCCTGAGGGTACGAAACCCCGGATTTTGTGTCATTCTACTATTTTTAGTGATGCACATGCTAGGTGACGGGCGTGTGGGCATGCACTGTTGGGGATTGTGACTTGGTCTGTCTCGTAGCAACTGTAAAGTTACATACTTTGTTGAAACTATATGATACTTATATGTTTTAGAAAGAATTTATGTAAATTGGGTTGAATGCCATGTTTGGGCCTTGCGCCAGTACTGTTTGGACCCTTAGGGGCTTTCTCTTACTATCCTCTCATTGTTTTCGATTGAAAATTTATACTCAGTCATGTTTATACTTGTTTACCGCATAACTCAGTTTTATAACTCTATTTTGATGCATATAAATGTTTTGGGCCGAATGCCCTGTTTTACTGAGATGCCCGAGTGGCTTGAGAGGTTTATGACTGAGTGCGCCCGAGGGCCTGATTGTGAGGATGAGTTTGGATAGGGGCTGCCCGCCTACATCATACTTTATTATTATAGCACGTGAGTTGTCTATGCAGCACGTGAGTTGTCCATGCAGATTATAACGCTTGGGCTGAATGAGTCCCTCCGGAGTCTGTACATACCCCAGTGAGCGCAGGTATCTATTGAGTGCGAGTGCCGAGTGCTGAGTGACTGGGAGGCATGAGTGATTGTGAGGTATGCCCGAGTGGCAAGAGTGATTGTGAGGTATGCGGCGCGAGTGACTATGAGGTTTGCCCGAGGGGCTGTATATGAGTGATGTTTTGCCCAAGGGGGTGTTTATGATTTCATTATTTTTGCTCACCTTTGTATTGAGCCTTTGTTTGAAAAACTGTTGGAAAAATATCTTTAAATAATTTTTACTGGAACTGGATTTAAACGAGATGAGTTGATTCAAACACTGATTTTTAATGCATGCTGTATTTTTTTTCTGAGATTTCATGATATGGACGTTATATGCTTTATTGTTCGTCACTACTGCTTAGTCTTTATTTATTTTTGTTACTTACTGAGTTGGCATACTCATGTTACTCCTTGCACCTTGTGTGCAAATTCAGGTGTAGCTGGACACGATAGCGGTTATTGAGTGTTCTGGTTGCAGATTTTCTTGGAGATAGCAAGGTATTTAGCTATTTTCCAGGCTGAGTTAGCCTTGATATTGCTAGACATATTATAGTAGATGCTCATGACTAGTGACATCCTGATGTCGGGCTTTTTCTTCCGCACTTTTATTTTGATTTAAACTCTTTGCGAAGGTTTTTATGTTAAATAACATTGAAATTATCTTTGAAATGAAAATATCGGTTTGTTTTGGAAATGAGTCGGCTTGCCTAGTTCCACGATAGGCGTCATCACGACAGAGGTTAGTTTGGGTCGTGACAGATTGGTATCAGAGCCTAGGTTACATAGGTCTCACGAGTCATGAGCGAGTTTAGTAGAGTCTTACGGATCGGTACGGAGTCATTTGTACTTATCTTCGAGAGGCTGCAGAACCCTTAGAAAAATTTCACTTTCTTGTATTCTATCGTGAGAAATTGATTCATCTTGAAACATAACTCTTTAAATTCCTTCCACGCATTTGTATGCGCACATGAGCGCTCGGTATTAGTTGTGCATCGCCGGTTTGGTGATGGGCTAGTCTGGAGGACTTGAGGCCAGGTTTAAACCGTAGTTTTGGCTCGGTAGCTTCAGTTGTAACCTGTACATTTGGACTCATATGTCCGGTAATGCCCCTACGAGTGGAATTCGTGGCTCGATGAGCGGTGGAATGGCTTTATGATAAGTATGTTGTAACTGCGGGATGTGTTAAGACGATATAAATGTGACGAGAAGTGTTTCCTTGAAATGTAAAGAAAGGCCATTGGGTGCTTGATTTTCGTTTTAATGTGATGTACGGTCTCGAGTATGAATATTTTGAAGGATCTTTCACGTTGTTAAATTTTGGGGCAGATTAAATTCTCATGTCTTGTCAATGAGTTTGGACTCAAGAAGAGTAATTGATTGTGGTTGCGAATGGGTATTTTTGATATTGATGGCTCGAGAAAGATGATCTTCGAAGAGACTTAGAGTCGGTAATAATTTATTAGTTAATGTGCAACAGAGATACATTTCGATTGGATGCAGCAGTTGGGTAGCAAAGTATGAGGGAAGACATGACGAAAAGTGTTTCGCGGTGGTTGAAGTACTAGCAGGTCAAGTAGGAGAAGTAGAGGTTGAGAAGTTTCTTAAAGGAAATGATTTAACCGAAGTAAGAGTGGCAGATTAGCATTTGAATTCACGAGTAGGGTAGTCGTGCACCTTGAGAAAGTGTAGAATGGTTTGGAATCGTGTTAGTATGTGATCGGCCTGCAGACTCTTTTTGGAGTGATGGTTAGAGTACAAAGGAAAAATTGAATATGGCAGAAAGGAGTGTGTTTGAAATGAATAGAGGCGTGAAGATCTGATTATCGTGTCAGGTACAATATGACTTGAGTTCGGAAGGTATTGTTGACATACAGTTGATGTCAATAGGGAAAGTGCAGACTTATACAAATAGTGGGCGAGCATGAACTCAGGAGAATTTACGAATTTAGTGGTCGTTGCACTCAGTGCAATATCATTGGAAGATGTCGGTAAAGAATTCCACATGTGGGTTATCTCCTGTGTGCAGCTAGCGACGGCGTGATGTTGATTAAGCTTTTGTGAGGAATATTACTTGCCACCCGGTAGGAGGTCGCGTGTGTGATTTTGGCTGGAGATTCAGAATGTTTATGAAAGGCTTAATAAAAGACTTCGAGAAGTCTGGCAGGTTAACGGTGCAAGACCTTGGTAATTAAGAAAGAGAAACCCTTACGGGTTCTAATTTTATATAATTACAGCTTAAGGCTAAGTGGGGAAGGGAGGGGGTCTGCTATCGACGAGTTGATTGCACGGTTATGGGTCGTATTAGTTTCGGTTCGGAGTATACCGGTGAATCAGTTATGACTTACAGAGGTCGAGATCGAGGATGACTCGGGTAAAAGAATTTCTGAACACAAGTTGTATTACACCCTATGGTTATAGGAGGACCATAAAATAATTGAGTGGCTATTCATAGAGAATGTAGTGTACATGGAGAGGGAATTTGCTCGGTTGCGTAGGAGTGTGGGTTACTCTTTATTCCCTTGGGTGTTGGTGTGCTAATGGGGCACATGTCGTTTCAGTCCGTTTGGTCGGTTAATTCGAGAATGGTTACAATGGATTCAAGATTTATAAATATGGCTAGAAAACTGGGAGTTGCATTAAACGGTGTTGAGACTTGTGGCATCTTATATCATTGTAAATTATGCATTTCAGTATCAAGAAGGTGAAGGAAATAGTTTTAGGTTTACATAAAGTCTCTTCAGAGTAAGCATTGTTTTGTTGTGGAAACTTTGGAATACATAAAAAGGGAATTCGGCGGCTTATAAGCCTTAGGGCGGCGTGATTCTATGCTAGAGTTCGTGGGGTAAGTTTTAGTTAAGGATGGTAGTGTTCTAACAAGGAAAAAGTAGCAATTTGAAGTCAATATAGAAAGAACTTGGAGAAATAGGATAGCTTGGTAGTAGGTTGGGTTAGCACAGTAATGGATATGATCGGTTCTTTGGGTACTTATGATGTGGCTAGTATCTACAGGTGTTTCATGGCAATGCTCTTGAATTTGGCAATCTGTGTGGCTTAGTGGAGTTAGAGGAATTCAGTTCAGATAGCTTGTTATGTGCGAATGGATTTCAAAGTGTTCAGGATGGGTTCTACCATGGTTTGAATCGGATATTTTCTACTGATGTACGGAACGTGTTATGTGTTATGATTTCTCTCCTAGAAAGAAGCAAGAAAGAGGTTTCTGACTAATAAGGTATGTAATTTTCTAGTGACTCAGAGTTGATAATGGAATTCTTATGCTTGTCACACGATGGCATAATAGATGTGGTGTGGTGTGCGGGAATAGGATTTACATGTACGAGGTCACAGTTCAGTTTTGAAGGGAAGGTCATAAATTCTTAGGCAGCATGAACGGTTTCCGATGACTAGGTAAATGATACTACTATCTGGTATAGCTTGATGAGAGTGTACATTTCAGAAGGGGCAGTGTGTTTTGATTTATGGGTACTTCGCTGGTATTGCGGCACTCTCCTGGTTGATCGACTATTGATATTCAAATTTTTGCGAGGTGGCACTGAAGAATTTTAAGTATTTCTCGTGGGATGATTGTGTATGAGAGAGGTGTTAGGCATTCAGGCGGTGGAGGTGGAATCAAATATGGTGATTCATGTGTTCTATGCAATTGTAGATTAGGAGTTCTCAGTGGCAGATTATTTAATGATTGTGGACCGTGAAGTTATGGCAGGAGCTAGCCAGATGATAGAGGGTATTATGATTCCGTCATTGTGGACTTTCGGAGGTTGTTTATCTATTGGTGGCTGACCATAGTTGATTTGGGGGCCCATTGGTAGGCTCAATTAAGGATGTGTATTCTACACTGAGCCGGATTGATTGGCTCCATACTGCTATTGTTGAAGGATGTGCCCTTCGATTGATGTGAAGCTTATTCGTGTTCTGAAATGATCTGTGAGTTATTCTTCTATGCTATGAGGAGTTATGATTCGTGGTTATATGCACATATGGTGCGGTTCTATTGTGGCCTTATAGCGGAATTTGAGCGAGAATAGTATTGGATATTGCTTGATTGAT